>JAQFZH010005180.1:0-10926 GCA_034695485.1 Entomobrya nivalis
TTTTTTGCCGAAGCTGATACTATCAAAATTTGCAAACTCCATTTAGACACATGCTGTTATGAGGAAATATGGTTTCTTGTTGCATCATATGCACAACCCACGGTTTATACATTCTGACATGGTATTATATGGCATGATCCAAGCATGTTTTTCATGTAAATCTAAAACTAATGCGGATAAAAATCATCAATCATAAAAACAAATTGAAATAGAAATATTAATTTGAGAAACTACATTATGCAGAATAAAATCTACCCTTTTAACGTTAGAACGAATTTATGCACAATAATATTTAGGCTTAAACGTTCGATAGATCAACCTCATTACTTGGGATTGGGAACTGATTTTCAGAACAAATCTACATTCTAAGTTGTGATAATATCACCCGTCGGCTTTTTACTTATATTGGAAGCTGCATGTAGGTATTTCAAATATCCTCAACAAGAAATGTATTGTTTGTTCTTATTTTCATATGTTCTTTACAAAATGACTGTAGCATTGACTTCAATTTTCAATAGTTTTGTGGTTACTACGAAGTAGTGACAGGAAACAGTGTGGTAAATTCACAATCGTAGAATCATACAGGCTACTTGAAATGATTTCATGACGGTGATAAGTATCTGTATACAAATTAATTGTACATCACAGTATGAGTATGAGTGTAGAAATTGTCGCTATAATATAAAGTGTAAGAAATAAGGAAAAAGACGTAGTATTCAGGATAGTCCTTGTTTGCTCATTGTTAACCACAAATGGTTATCTCATAGTTTAGTGTATTGCACTACGTAATTCTTAGGAATCATACAATGAAAATATCACTATTTCTACATCACTAGAACTTTAGAACTAGTATGCTTCTTACAAGCGAAGCTAGAAATCCAAAAAAATTGTTAAGGGTTGGCAACTTTTTAATCAATTGAAGCTAAGGTATTCAATACGGAAATCGTTTTTTGACATTACTCCATTCGTAACTATCTTCCTAAACCAGTAAAGATGGAGTCCTCGGTCGGTGCTATTAAACCTCCTCCTCCAATTCCACCACGAAGGCTTTCGGTAAAAAGTTACAATACAAACAAGTACACAATCTTTGGTAATTGATGTAAAACATTTTTCTATATGCTTGTCTTCCTCCAGTTGCAAAGCTTGTCGTCAGAAAAGCCTCCGTTAATGCCTAAACCAAGAGTACCATTAAATAGAACTTCGAGTACCGGTAAAACAATTAATTATTTCAAAATGACTGAAAAGTATCTTAAATTCTGACGGATAAATCCAATCACTTAAAAATAAAGTGGATTTTATAGAATGGCAATTAGTCTTCATCATCATTGTTAGTAAGTATGTAAAAAATCGTCTTTGTTATAAAACTAATTACTTTGTAAAAAATAAGCTTCACCCACACACTACCAACAATAAGAGAAGAACGCATTATTTAGGGATTTCGTAGACTAATAGCCATCCAACAAATCCACTTTGAACTGGTGATTAATTGGGTTGATCGGTAGTAATTTCAGATATTTTTTTACAGAGAAACATCCATACGCTAATATTGACGGACATGCTTCAGACAAACGCAAGCGGAACCCCTAAAACTCCGAGATGAAGGAACATGGGGCTCTGTTTTTACATCGGTTGCAATAAATAAAACATTTCAAATATGACTGCAATTTAGGAGAAACGAGATCATCATCATATTTGTCAATTTCGATTTCCATACCCGTTACATCTTAATTTGTCGTTTAATTAAATATTCAATGTAATAAATAACATATTTATATTACGCATGTCTTTACAACATATGATTTTTTATTCTTTAACAAAAACCAAAAGACGACATTTTTCATTTAATTTTTTATCAAATAGAATTACCGAACAAGCAGATACGTTCTTCGTAGATTTCTGATGAGTCCGACTTGTTCTGTACAATTGAAACAATGTGTAAAGTATGGTTGTAATGTCCAACAGAGTATCTGTTTGTTGTTAGTTCAATTTTCGAATGTTAGAGAGCGATGTTGTTTCGAAACATTTCTTGTGTTCGTTTGCTGCTTGTGAACTTTGCTACTGTTTGCTTTAAAACGACGTTATATTACGGGAGTTGGGATTTTAGGAGTAAGGTTCCTGCCTGTACTCTTTTGAGCAAAACAATCGCAAGGCGAAAATGGTGACAGCACATTTTGTGGCTCTGATAAAATCCCTGCAGTTGTACATATTCAACATTTCAGCATAAATTCGATTACCCGATAGCTTTGGATTAATTATAAATAGTTCCTGAGTGGACAGAGTATAGTTTTCATTCAAGTCCGTAAGAATTTTACAACCTGTAAAAGTAAGCAAGAAATAGACAATCTTCGACGACAGATTAAGTACATAACAGATTGATCACATCAGCTCAAACTTTTCATTTTGATATTGAACACAAATCTTTTGCAAATGAAAATTGGTAATTAAGTTATTACACATTCAAAAGTCCAAGTAACTGACTGTGCTACTTTTGTAAAACGCGTTAAAAAAGTATTATATTGTGCTTTGTGACCGCTGTCGAATCGTATACGTAAATGTGCAACGCAGCGTTGAAATCGGCGTTTTTTATCGGTTCGGACAACCGTAAAAATTGATGCACTAGTATGTAGTATGCTAATTGCTGACATATTATGCACAACCTTCTCATTTTTCCCAGCATATAAAAAAAGAGAAAAGCCACCCCAGTCATTAAATGCCTTTCATCTGCATGCTGTTTACTAATTATAGAGAAACAATGGCATTAAGTTTTATTTCCTTGATGTCGATGGATATATTATTGATCATTTTGGAGAAAATTTCATTTGAACAATTGCTTCTCCACCTGCAGATAAATGGAACTACTTCTGTTTGAGTTCGAGCTATAGCTCCTTTGAGTTCGAGCTATATTTCGGAAAAAATATAAATACTTAATTATATATTTAGACAATATAAATGAGAGCATTCAAAATTATAAATAAATGTTAACTAAACTCTACAAAATGGCCATAATGTTTTCCTTAATTACAATAAAAATGTAAGAGATACACATAAAATATGAATTGATAATATGAGGAGAAATCCATAAAGATAATCTCATAAGTATTTTCCATCATAGTTATAACTTGTGATCTGTGACGTTTTTTCCATATCGGTTTTATGTGTGTATTACTTTCCCTATTTTCCTTTCGTACGTGCTCCCCAGAGATACAGATGTAAATAAGGGCTACTTGTGACTAGTGATAGTGATGATACGAGTGTACGCGTAAACCATAAAAGCGGACAACGCTGATTTGTAAACTCAAAGCAAAGCCGCATCTCAAAGACAAACATATTGTGTAAACTAGGTTTCTAAGAAAGAAGTGGGTTACCTTCTCTTTCAAGAAATCTCTGTATCTATCTTTATAACAAATCAAATAAAAGTCTTATTTATTATTCTTGACAATAATAATATTCGTCTGTACCTACCTGTTGCAGTTGCACATATATACATACATATGTGGATACCTATCTGCTTGTCCTGTATTGAACATTACTTTTCATGCTTATTTGTACCTAATCTACAATCTACAGCAACTTATGGTATAACTATCATTAATTTTGTAAAGACAGTTTACAACTTGCTACAAAACACTAGTTCAGAAATCGCTATTCAGTTCTTTCTTTCAGTACATGCAACAATCCAATACATAAATGTCATTTTACTTTACCCGGTTTTTAGAACAACGATAGAAAGGGAAGTTGATCTAAAACTGGCACAGACACAGGATGAAGGAAACATATCGTGTTGCGTTGCGTGATTAGCAGAATAACTATGTAGGTATGCACACATAAAAAAACAAATATCTCACTTGCAACTCAATACTAATTTTCTATTTTCTCATTTTACAAGGTGTAATAAAGCTGATTTATGTGATATGGCATGAGTCTGACCAGATTAGGTTAGAATGTTAAATAAATACTCTTAAAATTTACTACATTTTTTAAGGCACACAGACGGTCATCCAATTACATTTTGCTTTCATTTGCCACTGAGACGATGAAAACTGCAAGTTAACTTAATTTTCGCACTTGTGCGTGCATACCTTTTGCTTTTTTAAAGTGTTTTTTTATTATTTACTTTGCCTATTTGTCAGTTTGCAGAATACAATTCGACAGATTGAAATGCTTTTTTTTTGAATTTATTAGCTTAAGAATTTAATGCAGTGATTTCGCTTTCTCAGGTTCTCAGAAGGATACAGAATGTTTTGACCAGATTTGCGTAAATATGCATTTTTGCACCATTTACCATGAATCGCTACTTGTTGGGCTGTTCAGATTGAGAAAAATATCGTGTCGTGATCTTAAAAACAATAAAAAGGAGTTGAAAAATTTGAAATGTTGTTTGTAATTTTTGGTTTGACCCTGACTACTGCATAGTGTTAAAAGATGACAGACATCTGCACACTGCTCTAGGTCACAAGAAGACTTTCAAAACCACATTTTTTCTAGGATTAAATCGATTCAGTAGAAACATTAGAAAAACTGTGACATAGCATTGCGAATACAATTTTTCATGAGAAAACCCTTCCTTCTTCTTGAGCCTTTTCTAGAAAGGTAATAGGATCTAAAATCTACATAAATTTGCGTGTTTAAATCAATCCAAGCTATTTTTTTTAGCTGTGCATAAAATATTTAACCTTCCGTCAACTTAAAATTATTTTTCTCAAAGGAAAACGGATCCTATCTTTTTTAAATTCGATTATGGGTCAGTATAATTCCTTCGTTTAAAACATTTTTCTTGATAAATTGTTTGAATTAAATTCTTCAAAGAGGGTCTGAGCCAATAAAGAATAATTCTGGTAATGATAATAATGTCTATTAGCTGTGCATCTCAGAAGCAACTTTCTCGGTTGGTTGTAGTAGTAGAAAAAAATTTAATGAATAGCCATGAGAAGAGAGTAGTCCTAAGTAAGTAAGCTGTCCTGATTCATTGTTGATAGTGTCCTAATAAAGGCTCACTGGGTTTTTATGCATAATCCATCCCTTGACGTATGTATAGCCATTACATTCATCGTCATCAAAAATGCTTAGGAGAAATAATCCACGTATCATATATGTATTGAATATGCGTATATGACTTTAACTTGAAACGAAAAGCTGAAAAGGAATTTAATGCACCACACATATATCATATATATATTGCATTGGCCAAGCAAAAGCCAGTTATTTACTGCTGAATGCGTGAATCAGGAATAAGTGGGACAACAACGGATAATTTTTTGACTCAAGTAAAAGGGAGCCGAGATAGCTGATGGTGATGTGATGAGAAGAGTTAGTTGGCGAGGAGCAGTTAACTTTACTAGCCACAACAACAACATGACCACTCTCTGAAGAACCAGGATACTTGGCTTGTATACATACATTCAAAAACACCAAATCGCCGTCATCATATTATCATTATGGTTTTATGAAATGAAGTGTACAGGCATGTTAAATATGTAATGTTCGTTGAAAAGATAGAGATACATTATACATCTATCCGCACTTTTTTTTGAAAATATGGTAATAGTCATATAGGCATATATGTATGTGCATATCGTATCACATTACACTGCTTAAAGCTCTACACAGAAGTTTGAGATCCTGGGTAATCTGAAAGGAATTTGGTCGCTCCTTAAGTTACTTTTATCATCTTAAAGAACACCACTACACAACCAAAAACCTCCGCATCAGTTCGGCCAGCCAGTACAGTAGTGTGACTACAAAGTGTTAAACTCCCTAGTAAAAATGTGTAGGGATTTCTTGTGTCTAACAAATGAGCATACATGCATGATTTGATAGGTATTTCGAAAAGAGTGAGGTATGGTAAAAAGGGATAAAAGGTAAAATATGAACTTCTCTGCTCAACTTTGTTTATTTGGAAATACAAGTATGGTTGGTGTTGGTGCTTGTATTTTAAACATAGTAGGCAGTGATGATGATGCGATAGCGAGAAAAGAATGAAAGCTGTTTTCTAGGTGTCCCGTAAGAAAATAATAGTATAACCTGTTGGCAATAATAATGGGGATTTGGGTATGACACTGATATTTTTTTGGAATGTTATGCCATGATATGCCAAACTTGTCCTTTCATATAGGTATTCATGTAAACCTGCATTGCATTGGAGGGATTGCTAAAAATGTTAAAGCTAACTAATTGTAAATATACAGGATAGTTTGTTGCATTTATGGTAGTGATTTGAAATAAAGTACAAAGTATGCACCCTAAATAATATTATGACGATTTCGAAGAAGAATATTAACTTTGTTTGTAAAATGCTCAAAAAGCTGCAGCACACAAGCCACACTAACGAACATAACTTCTATATTTAATGGTGTGGTGCTCATAAATAAAGGGAAAAGTCAGGGAAAGGTTCATTCTCGTTTCATAAACCCATCCACTTGACATGATATATTGGAAGGTTAAGGCTCAGTACCATTCTTTAGCACATGTGACAGGTGATTATATTATGCTGTATGGCTGCTTGGACTGTTTAATCATTTTATTCTTTGCTTTTGACTTTGAAAATATTTTAATATCTTTGGCTGATGACGATACTTTTGAATATTTGTCAAAAATTCCTTTCGCATAGTTAAACATTTAAGCCTTTTAACAATGTATTTTTAGTCTACCATATAGTGCATGAACAGGCAGGGATATTTTTTTGCATGTTATGTTGGCACTCAATTCACCAAGAAGTCGCAACAAAGAGACTTGTACGCTTACGCATACAATTATCTCAAGAATTCGGGTTCAGCGGTATCCCAATCCCAGCCAGTGATAATAATTGTTTATATGGCCCATTAGCTCAATTACATATTCCATTCACGACCCAGGTACCGTAATGCATAGATGAATTTCGATTCATTTTAAATACATGTTACCGAGTCTTTTATCATCCCAGCCCCTGTCTGTTCCTTCCCTCTTGATGTACGACCACGGACCAGAAGTATCTTATTTTTTTAGCAACACAGTCACATTATGCATGCATTGCGTTCCCTCACCAGGAAAAAAATCGATGAATTTCAATTATACCTTTCGAATCCATTTAACCTGTTGAACAGTCTATTAGTCGGAGGAGGGATTGAAAATCAGGCTACGGCTACATCCGATCCAAGCTGTATATTACAACAAAGGAAGCTGTTTCAACATCATGATTGTTAATCAATGATAATCGACATTTTTTTAAAAACGTTTTCACAATAGTATGACAAGTTCAAATATCTTAAACATTCAACAATACACCGTTATTTTAACAAAATATCGTCGGACTATTTGGTGTGAATTGAAAGAAATTGTATATATAATTTGGCCGACAATTGTTTTGAGATTTTTTAGAAAGAAAATTGCGAATTTGCTATCGAAATAATTTAATGTTATTTTTGCACAAGAAAAGTAAGCTTAAACCTGCAATAAATACATTTCTGCTGCTGACCCAATTTTTGCATGGTTTCCTTTGGCCTTGTCAGGAGAATTAACCGCACCTATAATACAAACTAACTTACCAGCTATCTCAACTTTATTTCAAGCGACAAATCTGAGATGTAATTATACTCGGATGGTGATCCTGCGATCCAAAAGCAATTTGAAATTAAATTGATTAGCTTTTGACCGGTTGGTCAACCGATTCAATTATTCAAATTACCTCACATCATATCTTATCATAATTAGCATAGTTGAGACAAGTTATTAAAATCCGTTATTGATGCTGTTTCGGTAGGATGCATTATCTTTGACGCCTCCTAGTGGCTATAATGCATTAGTCAATTTAAGAAGTGTCCGACTGCAGCTTTGGACTCGCGCAAGCATGAAGCGCTAAAGTATATGGCATTTTACTTTGGATTGTTTGTTATTTCAACTATTACTTTTTCTTTCGGATAGGTCGGGGTTTATCAGTATGACTTGACCCATAACAAATAAGCATTACAAAATGACCACCAAGTTTAAGTGTTTAAGAGTTAAGTATATGAATTATTGTCTGGATGGGGGGCAGACAGCTGCCAATTTTTTACAAAAACTATGTATAATATGGATTAAGACATGAAATCCGTCACATAAATAAAAAAATAACACATCAAGTTTAGCGTATTTGCCCTTGCCACATTTTACGTACAAACATTCGTCAACTCCTTCACAATTTTCATGCAAAAGTTTGTATGAGTTTTTTTTACAGGAAGAAAAGCAGTTTTTCTACTAAGTGCAAACCACTATACACCTGCAATACTGATTGTATTGGTGTGATTGAAAATGAGCTGGTCAAAGAATTTACAATAATTTAATCTAAAGAAAACGTTTGGTGCACAAAGTATCATCAACCGGATTAGATTATACCATGCCGAAATACACAGTTGTATCCGTAGTGTCCGCGTTCATGTATATTTAATTTATAAAAAACAAGACGTCTTAATGGGAAAGGAAAGATTTGCCGGCCTTAAAAACAAGAATGAAGGGTTGGCTATATTAAATTTTATTAAACTTGAGAGTGAAGAGGATAAAACAACCAGTTGCACTTAACAGCCACCCTATCACATCGAGCAACTGTACATAGTGTCTTGCTGGCTTTTACTCACACAGTCCAACATCATATCAACATTTGCAATAACCCATTCATCCAACTTATTCTTTCATTTTTCCTACACTCCACTCACACAGGTTCTTCTTGAGGTAACAATAAATGCAAAGCAGCTAGGTGGGTAAAAGGTAGTCATCATATTCATGTTTTTCCCTTTCTTAACTCAAACACAGGTGTATTGATGCTGATGCTGATGCACGTTTGTGTGCCCATATAGTCGCCATATTCCTGCTCAGCAAAGGTGTTGTAAGGAAAAAGCAAAGTAACAAGTGGCAGTAAAGGGATGAGGGATGGTGAGTGTTATGTTGAGCGGACAACAGAGACTTCTTTAGCTCAGTATGTACACACACATACATACGTTATAGTTATAACCATAATTTCGTGTGGTTAAAAGTTAAAACTGTATATAGAATACCCTGAGAACGAACGGCTGCGGACAATTGCTGCCTTGAAATATGCAGGCAGCAATAACAGGTAAGAAGAAACGTTAATTTCTACGCTTAGATGATGATGATGATGCTTCACAAAGTACAGGTAAAATTTTTAGAGAGAAAATGTGCACATGCACATACGGTGTATAAATATATGATATTGATTGTGAGTATATTTTTATACATGACGGCCAACAATCAACATTGCTTTTAAGATAAATACGGTACAACATAAGAGAAGCTTGATGTGAAGCCAGTAGTAACTTCTTCAAACAACAATCCTACCTCGAGGCACCCCGTCGAAGTAATGTATAAAGCTATTAAGAAGCTCTCGTACTTTACTTACCTGTTCTTGAGCACTGCATTGTTGTACTTTTTTCAATAATGGGTATATGCATATAAAGATGGCAAGAAAATACGCAGACATACCTGTTTGTTGTATATCTGCACCACAAGTACGGTATTATAATCAGGGATACGATAGTGAGTGAAGCTGAAGAAAGAGATGGGATTGAAACGCCTCCAACGATTTTCTTACCTGGCCAGGGAAGCGTCTAATCAGTCTACGTTAGGTCTTGTCAGGGTACATTCCTCTTCGTCGATGCGGTCGTCGACGTGTGTTTTTCTTACGCGTATATGTTACTGGCCTGGGTATTATCCCAAACACTAATAACCATAATAATCATACACGTAACTAGCAAAAAAGCAAGTGCGAAGCGTTGCAAATAAGAGATATTGCGGGTACATTGGACTACGCTTCTTTTTGTCTACGGATGTTAGTAAAAAGCTTCCTGACAATTTCAATTACAAGTCATTTTTTACCTTGTTAATTTCCAAAGTGAAGTTTACGAAAGTTAAACAAACTTTCGTTGTGAAAGAATAATTGGTCTTTTTTTGTCATTTTTCATTGTTATTTTTGGGATCATGAATTTAAGAAATAAGTGACGTGACACCATCATCAATATAATTTTTTTGTGTTTTCCAGTGCCAAATTCCACATTTATATACACAACGGTTTTGTAGAGGACAACAGTGAAGAATTCATTGGATTTCTGTGATACTTCCAGAAAAAAATAATCTTTTTGTTATTGCATAATAAATGAAATGCTCATATTTTTTACAAAGTGAATGTGATTTTTAAAGCAAGTGAGTTTGAGAATCAAGAAAATTCCAAACAACATAAAAAGGTGAATTCGTTATAAAAAAATATATCACACCTGAGGCTCAGGTAAAGCGGAAGCATTTCACAGGTGGACAGTGAGACCAGTGAATACATTTGTTATAGTTTGGATTTTAATCAGAAATGCGGAGAAGTGATAGTTCATAGGACTTGTGGAACCTTAGTTTTTTAAAGGTATGTTAAATTGGATTTAAATGATTTACAAGAAACATAACAGTATAGAATCTGTGTGAGGACATCAAAATATTTATTATACACGCATGTTTATTTTTTATTGCTTTAGCATCACATGATAAAACACATTTTGAAAGAGACAGTAATGTAGATATAGATAACAAAGAAATATGTCTGAGCATTCACTTATTCACATCCTTGTCTTTGTTGTTGTAAAGAAGAGCTAACAAAAAAAATGTGGTAATAAATCAGTAGAAGCATTTTTACTTGTGATATTAACAAAAAAAAAACACTTCTCGGAAGGGAAAGGTGGGAAAATATTTTTTATAAAAATAACACAACAGAATATACATATATCTCTCTATCATATTTAACCCCAGAATTGTTCCTATACAAGTACGTATGTATGTTGTTTAGTTTAAAATTTGCGTCGGCTCATTCGGCTGTTTCATTCAGATAGTCGTGGCAATGTAAAATTTTAAGAGGGCCTTTAAGAACACACTTGTACTTGTGTGCATACATACAAAAGTACGTGTAGATTTGTATTTTGAAAG
>JAQFZH010005181.1:0-10922 GCA_034695485.1 Entomobrya nivalis
TTTCAACAAGGATCGTCCATTTATGCTGAGGGAAATCAAAAGGAAGATCAGAGAAAAGGCTAAGGAACTATGGGAATACAACACTGAGTTGCAATACAAGGACCTAGGTCTCATCTACAACGGAAATTTCCACCATTATAGAGTTCAGACCCAACATCACATAAATATTATTGAATTATAATATATGGAGTAACCGGTTTCACTATGATGTTATCCCAATTACAATCTCCAGAAAACTCAAAAAATGTTGACAGTTTATAAATATAGATATTACACATGCAAACAAAATTCAAAATACTACTTCCTACAATACTACAAATAATGTATTGAAAAAAATCATACGCAAATGTACCACCTAAATGCCAAAGTAGCCAACTTTTGTTAGCTTACAATGTCTACCTTCCAAATTATCCATTTTCTAAAGTAATGAATTATGCAAAAATAATGAATCCACAAATCGTGTCTTAGAATTGTCCTTAAGCTGAAGATAGCAAGTCGCATGGGTCCCCAATTTTTGAGTTTTTGAAAGTTTGCGCAATTTTGTAGTCACGAATTTGATTGGTTGTTGATGTGCTTCCTTACCAAACTTTCTCTTTGCGCTTCGTGATTTGTCATTGTCATCAAACTTTTTGTTTTGAAGTGAGTGCGACTAAATTTTTTAATTATGTTAAATCGCATAAAGGTTCATTAAGGTTTTTCTACAATTAAGTTCCCTTGAGTTTTACTTGAAAATATGTGTGTGGTTAGTTAGACCGGGTTTTTCCGTTGGATATTTAAAAGTCAGTGTAATGCAATGCAACTCAATGCAATTTGTCCCTTTACAAATACCGCTCTAACTAACCACACACACATTTTCAAGTAAAACTCAAGGAAACTTAATTGTAGAAAAAAACTTAATGAACATTTATGCGATGGAACATAATTAAAATTTTAGTCGCACTCACTTCAAAACAAAAAGTTTGATGACAATGAGAGATGACGAAGAGCAAAGAGAAGGTTTGACAAGGAAGCGAAGTGACCATCAATCAAATTCGTGACTACAAAATCGCGCAAACTTTCAAATGCTCAAAAATTGGTCTAGCTGCTACTCAGGGCCCTTAATTGTCAATTAAACTGCGCTTTATTAGCTGGTTCCTTTTATTTTATTTAAAGATGTCTAGGTGTCGAAATACTAGAAATGGTTTCTAACAGGTGATCTTGAAACCATGCTAAATTGACGCACATACATCTTTTAATAAAACGGAAGGCACCAGCACTTAGATCGCTGTTTAATTGACAATTCAAATGTAAGACGTTTTCAAAACACTATTTGTGTCGCTCACAAATTCATTTTGTTTTTTAACTAAAGGTTGGTCTTAAACGATTACCCTAATAAAGTTTCTGGTTACTGGCGTGCTCATTAAAGGCGTTTTCCTGTTGATCTTTTGCTACCCTTAAAACTATATGCAAAAATACTTAAAACTTGATACGTTATGGAGTATCCAGGAACATTATAACTTTTAATTCGTGCAAAATCTTTCATCTTTACAAAAACAGGTTAAGCTAATTGTATCGGCGATTTGACGTTTTAGTTCATATTTTTATGGCAACACGATGTCGTCAAAATAATTTAACAAACAAATGTAAAATTTTAACAAAAATTCCATTGCATTTCGATTCCGTTAAAACTTTCAATTTTACATTCACGACTATGTCGCGCTCATGTTCTCATACCATGTTACCATATGGGCAACAAGCCAGGCTTTCCAAATAAACTTGAAAAACTGCAACAAACAAGCTCTGTATTTCTCTGGTTCACGTTAACCAGTAAGTGTTAATTAATTCTTTTTGTCATTTAGTTTCTCTAAATCTTCCGGCAGGTAAATGGTAAACCTTGTTAGTGACTCAAAAGAAAAAGTTTAAAAACGAATGTTTTTTATCGAAAAAGGTATAACTATTATGATGAACTTATGATGGAGTTTTGCATTTTGACCAATGGGTTTTAGCATGAAATTTGGCCGTACAGATTTGTAAAAATCAAACAAAATACTGAAGTATTTGTATAATATTTTAAGTATAAATGGCATATTTTATTCGTGGACGTATTTAAATTATACGTTAATTTTTGAATTGCTATAGTATCAATTGAGTGTTATATTCAATTACCTTCATTGTCCAAGTCTCTGGTTGTATTGATATGACACCTTTCGAAAAACTCTTGCGGTTCTGATTCCAAATTGTCAGCATCTGCCTCATCAATGGAAACTTGGAAGTGCCAAACAAATTGTCATTTTTTATTGTCGAACAAAAGTATGTATAACTACCTCACATCCAGCTATATAAGGCTCTTCAGTAAATAAGGCCACTCTGGTTAAAATGTATTTGATGAATTACCAGAGTTTTAAGATGTAAGTTAGATATCCATAAAAACTATAAACAATTTGCTACAAATTATGTCAGCCAAAAAGATGGTCAACAATAAAAGCCATTTTTTTTCAAAACTTACCTTATTCCTAATATCAAAATATATTAACAAAATAATATCAATTTGATTTGGGGTGAAAAGGCAAAATTCTAATGCAAGCTTAAAAATGGTATATGTAGAAACAGAGGTATAACTAAAGCTTCAAGAATGGAAAATCAGATTGCTGAATCAGTTACTGTGTGATCCAAAGGTAACTTTACACGTACGAAAGTTAAGAATCTCTTATAAAAAAAGTAATAGGCTCTACCTTAAAGGATGATTACTTTACTAGTGACAGAATGGCTAAAATATCAAATTTTTGGGATATTCAATTACCTTTATTGGCATTGTATTCACGTCCATCGCTGCAGTTCGTTTTGGAAAGCTCTTGCGCTTTCCCTTTCACATTGGTTGCATTTGCCTCTTCAATGGAAACTTTGAAATGACACAACCAATTTTAAATTTTAATTGGAGTACATACCATGTTTTCCTGATGACTAGCTATGTAATGCATTTTGAATAAAGAAGGCCACTCTTGTTAAAACATGTATATACAATGGAGAATTTCATAAATGAAAAACAAGATTGCGGAAATCAGTTACAGTATGATCTAATGGGAACTTTACACACAAATAAGTTGAGATTTTAAAACCGATTTTTTTGAAGTCAAGTCATTTGTCAAGTTACATTTACGTGAAAACCTGTTGCCCTAAATTAAACTTCAGCTCATGCTCTTCTAGAGCTTACAAAAAATGTCGAGAAAACTGCTTGATCACTTTTGGAGCAGCTTTGAAACTATTGACTTATGTTTCAGTGAAGTAAAATAGTTCCTTAGCAAAATTGACCGACATTGAATTGAAATTCCTCATGTGTGGCACAACATTGGAGACCTAAACCATGATATTCAGTAGGGACAAGCCAAAATCATTGTTTCTGAGGAAATATACACCCAAAAAACAATGATAGAGTCGTTACTCATAAAAAAGCTAAGCATGATGGAATTTTACAGAGCAGGAGGAAGGTCGTGATTGGTTAACAAACTTTTGGAACTCATTGGTTTATGATTTAAGCGATTACAACTAATAATTTGTAAATGTTCAAAATTGTATTCTTTGTGGGCTTCAAGCTCTCTTGTCTCATTGCTGCTGATGAGGATTTTAGAAAAAATCGAAACGTTGAGCGAATAAAGTATAATTCTTCTTTAAAATACTCGCCGCATCTCTATAAATATTTCTTTAAATGCCACGTTGTTGAAGTCATGGTGGATAACAATGATGTTTCGTATTTGAAAAAATTAAAACATGAGCTTTATAACTAATAACGTTTTTCAAAAGCCGGGAGATTTCGAAGAACTAAGTTTCTAAAAACGGGAATTGATAAAAAAAATATTTTGTAAACACATTGTTATACGACGGAGAAACGGTTTTTGCAACATGTCAAAAATATTTTGTACAGGAAATTTGTAGTTCTTTCCTCTATTACAACCCGATCTGAAGCTAAAAGTCATTTTCAATATAGTGGCGTTATTCATTGGATTTTTGTATGAAAACATTCAAATTCCATATCATTAAATTATGACAAGGGCAATATATTCTGTGAACTGTATATTTTGGGCGGTTTTTCATTGATCGATACTTGTAGGATATTTTAGATTTGCTCAGTCATATTCTTTCGCATTTTCAATTACCTTGAGCGCTGTCCATTTCGCTGCTCGCTATTTGTAATGTGACACTCGTTGTAAAGTCTCGCGTTTTCTCCAAATTTGAAGTGGCTGCTATTTCGGTGAACTTAAAAAGGGACCAATCAAATCAATGTCATTACGATTTTAAACTGTCTGACAAAATTTCAAGGTAATTGTACTTCACACTTTAATTCTCAACTTCGAAAATTTGAAATTCAAAAAAAAAATCTCCAAGTAACCAAAGCAAGAGTGGAATGTTATTTCCGTACAACCATCAAGTCATGGAGTTTAATTGGTAATGACTAATGATCTGGTGAAGACCAGTTAGTAACCCGCTTACGATTCTCTTCCAATACCTTAAATTGATCGCAATGGTGATTGTGCAGTGGTTTGGGGAATGACGGTATCTTTTAGTGTTGTGTAGTGAACGGTATATTTTTTGTTTAACAGCTTGCGGAGTGCATAGAAACCCCTCCACCAATGAATTCTGACAGTGTTTGCAGCTGTTTGTACACGACATCGACGTGTCTTCTGGCTATTGTTGGTAATTGTCAATATGGGTAGTAATACCAACGAAGAGTTCAAATTATTTTAACTTCCAAGAATAATGTGTCACACTGAGTCATCATTTGAACGAGTAGTATTAAGATAGTCAGTGACCATTACACATGCTAAAGCATTACGAACTACCAAATAACACGTGCGCTGCTTGCTTTCAGTCAAGACTTTTATTTTACTACCAAAGCGTAGCTTAAGGGAATTATTACGTAGCTGAATGCAAAGCTCAGCTAGTATTGACATTATCATGTTTGCCCGTCTGTTTATACGATAAATCAAGAACTCGTCGACCGATTTGCCTTAATTGCATTGACGAGTCATGTATATTGTAATTCCGTAACTCAAAAAGGCGGGAGAATACCAATTTCTGCATATTAGCTTTGAATTCTATGAACCTTGTCGGATTGAGAGAACATCGGATTGTTAAAATGGGGCGCTTAGCGAGCGGATCTGTCGGATGGTGACAAAATAATTTGAATATTAAAAAAATGAAAAGGTTAATTGAACTAAAATTAGTACCGTTGATGTGATTTGACCGAAAATCAAAATGCTTCTTTCGAGTCCCTGCAAGTATGTGTATTCCAAATTTTATACGTGTGTAGGTGTTTTTGAAATTTACTATTTACAGTTGGACAGACAAATACATAAATTGCAAATCTATCAGCAATACAAAAATACAAAAAAGTAAACAGATTTTTATGTAGCTATTACCACAACACACTGTAAAAATTTTAGAAGAAAACTAAGTGGAATAATATGGACATTAAAGATCTATTAGAGAGAACAAACATAATAATTGTAGACGAAAGAGCTAAGTACATGTTATTTAAGTTTGTTACAACAGCAGAATGTATCCGATGTTGAAGACCAGTTTATAAAAGGTATCTTAAGGTAATTTCAAGTATCCTAGACTAATAGTTCAAGGTTGTAAATCAACGACATTTTAGATTTTGATGAAAATGGTAACTGTGAAAATTACAAAGAAAAAAGTATGTAATTCGTATGAAATGTTGTAGATTTTTGTATTAGGCTGTAAGGATGTTTATAAATTGATGACTGGTATGTAAAGGAATTGTCTGTTAATTTTTTTCTGCCATCTTATGTTTCTGTATCAAGAACAGTTGTACTTAAGGTATACTGACACTTTGTTACACATGTAAGTAGTTGTAATTTGCTGCCAATAAAGTTCTTAACTAAACTAATGGCATTAAGTAGCACTTAATGACTGCCTATTAAATGAAAAAAATTCAAGAACATTTTAATAGTCAATTTGATAGCATTCACTTGTCTGGCGCAGTGTAAAATATAGCTTTCATGTAATTAACATTTTAACAATAAACACATTCAGAAGATGGTATTCACATTTGTCAAAAAAAAATTGTGTACATAGTATTTAACGCCTGGAAGGAACTAACTTTAGATTCTATCATAAACTCATTTGAAGTTTAGGCCTAGTAAAACAAACAAGTTTTTGAATACACTCACACTATGTTTATAATTTGAAGTAAGCGAATAACATTTACTTTTATTCAGATAATTACCTAATTGACGAATTCATACACATGCTCAGCATTCTACCTACTTGTTTTCGCGGATTAATTGTGCGTTTATAATTATAATATTTGTGTTTCTCAATACCCCATGACTTTTTCATATTACGTGAAGAACTTGATTTAGAGCAAGAACTCTCATATTTTCTTTTGTAATGTGCATTTAAGACCATTAGTTGAGTAGATCGCGATTTACTTGCCATTTATACTAAAAAAATAAAGCCATAGATTCGCAAAAAAATAGTACGATAAACATTTTGTTCGTAAGAAAGTTATGAGTTTACAGATTTCTCTCAATTTCGACAAAGGTACCCGTGGACAAGATTTGTTCGATACCAAATTGTTCAAGTCATGTCGTCATGGTCGCTGTCGCGATCGTTTTCTTACCATCAAATTTTCATTTATAATGCTATTTTTTGCACAATCTGTTCCAACACTATAATCGTGTATGGTCAAATAAAGCTACGATTGAACTATGGGGTGAAATGAAAAATGATATCCTTAGAAAGCCCTTACGTTGACATTGGAATATGTTTACAAATAGTTTATACAAACAAGAAATTATTTTTATCGTGCACGTCAATTATCTTGATAATTTATTTATTAATCATTCGATTTTACAGTATTACATTATTGATTCTTATTTAAATTACCGTAGTTGAACAGCTTACTTTACTACGTTTTATAAACTTTACACATTATATACAAGCACTAAAGTCTTACACTGATTAGTTACATAAATTTTCTATTTAAACATGTTTTACCACTACAAACTACATGCAAACTTACTTGAACTATAATACGTGATAAAGCCTCTAAGAATTTAACTCTTTATATTGCAGACCATGATTGATATAAGTAAACAATCTCGTGTCATAGAAGTAATAATTTTTTATATATTTGGCCGGTGTAGAACTTTGTTTTGTGTCAAATTGAGTTTTTATGAAAGCACAACTTGCTATAAACTAATACAAGATTTTTTGTACAAATATTAACTCAGTAAACGTCTCCAAAAACTCCATTACAACTTCTATAAGACATTGTTTCACGTTCTCAATGTAGTCGCCTTAACGTTCTCACGCTACTAATCACAATTAAGTATGGACCATAACTTATCAGCATATTTTCTAGAGTCATGACTTACTCCTAATGAAATAGTTAACCTCACACACATTTTATGTTTACATGTTCTCAACGATATTCATTGACATGAAAATAAAGGATCGCTGCTACAAGCTAATGTTTAACCAATAACCTATTTACAATCTACAAATGACAGTTTTGAGGAGATTTGACAAGTAACTATGCAGAACTCCTGTTCTCAGCCAGGCCTAATAATTGTTCGATGAAGATGTAAAACCAAAAATAGGGTGGACCAATAGGGAACGTTTATGCATACATTTGAACGCTTAGAATTGCTGAATAAACGCAAGGAAAAAACTTTTTTTCACTTCAAACGTGTACTTACAAACAGACATGTTCACATATTTTATTTAATAACTAAACAAATGTTATACATACGTAGACGGTCCCAAAAGAGATGACAGATTCGAGACACCCATATAGCACATCTCAGAAATTGTCGGAACTCAATATGTAACAAATTCCAAACACCGCTCATGTTTAGCTTAACTGTTTGTGCTATTTCACTAACCTTAAGGCTATAACGTATATTTAGAATGTATTGTACTTTCTCTGCATTCCATTCATATATTCTCGGTTGGACTCGCCCAATTCTTTCATTATCCAGAACACTGATTTTTCCACTAGCAGATAAGTGATACCATTTCTTAATTGTCAAAATTCTGGGATATAATTCACCATAAGCACTGTCTATGTGTTTCTTCCCCATGCTTCAGAAAAAGTCTTTAAAAAAATGGGACATTAAACTTCAACTTTTTTCTTCATTGAATCACTACATCTCGTTCCGTTTATGTACTGTAACTTATGAACAGTAGTACCTACATACAAATACTTTAGCACAGTTTTAAGTTAGACTCTCACCTATACAAAGTTGTAAAGTAGAGGTTGTTTGGTGCATTAGTTTGAAAGTTATTAGTGATCAAAAACGCGAACAAACTTTTTGGACCGCCTACGTATACACCTTTTCGGGTGTATTTTGCTCTAGTCATGCACTCACATTAACACATCTATGAAACGAACACAAAAAAGGTACGCTTTTTCTTCGGATCGCATTTTGATGTAACTGATCGTGGAAATACATGTACTAATATTTACTACTGGTAGACTCCTTTTCAGTTTTAGCATCTCCATTGTGCTACTGAAAGGTTTGGCAGATAAAAAGAAATTTACATAATCCCCAGTCAACTCTCCTCATATTCGCTATTTCCAACAATCTTTCTTTTTTAAACTACATTTGGAATTTTAGCGATCCAAGCACGCTTTGATCCAAAGTGATAAGTGGAGACTAATAATGTGCAACATTAAACGAAATCACAGAAGTAAAAGTTAGTTTACTTGGTAAATATATCGATCACATAAAACCGATGCACAAATGGCCTTTAGTTAACGGGATGAAATAAAAGAGTCGACTGCTTCTTGGTATCTTTTTTATCTCTTGAATTCTGCGTAAACGACAGCTCAATAGTAGAATTTTTAGCCGTCTTTCAACAGTAAAACATGGATATTGCTAAATGTATAAGTCCTAAGCATCGCTTTTTGGTTTAGGTTCAGTTAGGCTATGATATAATTGGCTATGGTTAGTAATGATAAGTATAAATGTACTGTATCTAACAATTTGTATTTGATTCGTAGGTCTTGAAAATGAAAACTGGTCTAAATAAAAAAATTGTCTCATTACCTAGCTTAATTTTTTGTCAGGTAATTTCGGCAATATTTTCGGCAGACTTACAAAACTCGACAAATGATTTGGTTCTTTTCTAATTTGGTTATTCACCAACAAGGAACACTAGTATAGTGTGAGTTGGCTAGATAAAAACGAAATGAATCTTCTAGGACAGCTTTTATTGTAGATTACGATTCCGAAGACATTTTGCTGTGAAACAACATATATTTCTTGCTTTAGTATTATGCTAAAACCCGACTTTAAATGGATTCCCCCCACTACTTTTGTTTTTCATCGATTTACAAGTATGTTGCTTGTGTAAAATAACCAATTGTGATTAAGAATTAACTGATTAACTGACTAAATATGCATTAAAACTTCATTTTAAAGTTCAGGTTAGTGTTTGTTAATTTTACATATGTATATTTAAGGAAAGCTTACCCATTACTGTCGTTAGCAAAGCAACAAAGCATGAACTAGATGTTATTTTTACAGCAAAATGTTTTCAGAATCGTAAACTAGAATAAAAACTGTCCTAGAATATGCCCTTTATTTTGCTCTAACCAACTCACACTATTTTAGTGCTCCTTGTAAGACCTATTCGACTCTTTTATACCGATCCGTACTAAACACCCTGCTTTGAAAACTGTATTAGACTAATGGGCGCCACACCACACGCTTTTTGTACCCAGTTTGGGAAAATGCGGGCGGGTACCATGCTAAGCGTATTTTACCACGTGCAGCTTTTAGTACGCACTTCTTTGCAGTGACACCAAGTTTCGCCAAGTCCCTACTTATAGAACTTAATTTCTTCAATTTCTTCTGCAAAATCTTTACTTTTAGCTTGTGGGGCCAATACTTTTCCAATAAGTCATTATGAGGTTTGTCTGAAACTATGGCCTTTCTTAGTGCAATCATAGTTGTTTTTTCATTGTACGCATTAAAAAGTACTTGAGCCCGAATAAAATTGGTGGTTTCAACCACCTTTTCTGCATAGATCTGCATTTGAGGTAATGTAAATCTATTCATAAGACCTTCCAACCTAAAAACCTGCGTACAAGTTCTTGTTTTCTTCAAACCATCGAACCTGCGTTTCATAACGCGAAACTGATACTTTGCTCGGCTACGCAACAATTCTTTTCGTAAATTTTCAACCTTTTCTTTCTTAGCTTTAAAAAAAGCGTCGGACGAATACTCATTTCCCATTCCTTCAGCGGTTTCAGAGTCAATGTCTTTAATCTTTTTCAACAGTTCATTTCTGTGTGAAATATAGGAATTTTTACCGCATTGTAGGGAGCGATACATAACCCCATTCATATTGAACATAATAACGTTCAGATTTTTTAATTTGCGGCCGAAAACTTCTACTGCAGATTCATGTCGCTCAAGACGATTATTTAAATCATTCCATTTCCGTTGGACGATCCAATCCACATTACCTTCCCTGTCCGAATCCATGAACTCATCTTCAAACGACTGCAAATCCTTTTCTGCCATTTCGAACTTCTTCCATGATACAAGAAAACGTTTCTTCAAATCTTTCAGTGATTCACTGTCGACCTCCTTACCGTTTTGCGCAACATTGCCAACGGAACGTTTGTAGTCTGAAGAGGTTGAACCTGAAACATTGCCTTCTATGTTATTTGATGTTGAACAGGTTTTTTGGGTGTCCTTAGAATCCCGCAATTCGTAAGAGTTGCTGCCCGATAACATTATACAAGATTTTGAGAGGACGATAAGACCTGGCAACGTGTTCGGTGTTTGGGTAACTGAAATTTTGATCCAAACAAATAAAACAACTTAGTTGAAAAGAAATGATACTGCTTTGAAAATTAAAAATTAAAGTCCTACTACTATTTGAGTTATAAATACTCAATGTACACG
>JAQFZH010005182.1:0-10922 GCA_034695485.1 Entomobrya nivalis
CCCCAATATCTGTGACCTCTGAAAAGGTTTTTCTTTCGACTAATCCAATCCGGTAGGTTATGGAATTTGTAAAAGAACGCTTCGTCAAAGCTGACAAAAACATTTATAGGCGGGACTACACTTGGTGGAAAACGGTATCTTGAGTACCATGGCGGTGGGTAATAAAAGATATTGGTAAGCATTCCTGTTAGCAGTGCATGATTTGGCATGAACCAGTCCACTTGAATTTGACATTGCCACGGTTTTGATCTCCGAACGAACTCAGTTCTATTCAAATAAACACAAATATCCCTGTTTAATGTTGTATGGCCTAAATAAATTGGAGTAAAGGTTTGAGAGATGCTGCATGGTTGTGGTAGATTTTTAGTTGTGTGGTTAGGAGTTTTTACGTTTTCGTTTTCAATGTGACTTTTATCTGTTGGCGTCCAGATTAGGTCCATCTGCAACTTTTCGTTGGAAATCCCTAATTGTGTAAGTAAGCCTAATCCGAATTGTCTAAGCACAATTGGCGTGTAACCTTTTAAACTCAAGTCACCTCGTTGAAAATTATTTACCACAATTAGGCACCTTTCCGCTTCAAACTTTTCTAAAACAGTGTCTCTAATAGAAAAATGTTTTGAGCTCACAAAGTTTGCTTTAAATTGCTGAAAAAGAGCTTGAATAGAATCTTCGCGATCGGAATAGTACCAATTGAGTTTATTGAAGTCAGCATAACTGCGAAACGCTGAAAGAAAATCATTGGGATCCAAGTTATCTAAGGATGTGACGTTTATGAATAACTTAGTCTCTATATCATCCGATACGTTTGGGACAAGAGCATGTGCCCATGCACATATTAAACTGAAAACGATGCCCGATAAACACATTCCCAATAATTCAAACAAGATTTTTTAGCGAGCAATGTCTGGTTTGGTGTGAAGTTGGCGATGTTTTGATTTGTTTTGCAATCTGGAGAAAGTTTTCATCCGAAAGTTGTGTTAGATCTTCAACTTAGCCTCATAGTGTGTTAAAACCAGTATGTAGCTCAAACTTATTAAAATTAACTAATGGATTAGCACTGTAACGACAATAATACTACAAGTTTTTGTTGGGAAACATGTCAAATTTGTTTTATTACTGTGTATATGCTGACTTTGTTTGAAGTTGGTGGTGTCTGGACTTGTTTCACTGGCTAAAAGGATTTTTTGTATCCAAACCAATGAATGTTGTCTTAAGTTTGAACTTGTTTAACGCCGAACCACTTGCTGTGTTAGAACAAGTATATCACTCAATGTAGTTAAATTTAACTTTTGGATTAGCGTTGCAACTAGACAGATATCTTGTTTTCACTAGATCTACTTCAAAAATGAAAACATTTATTCATGTAATTTGAGGTGAATAAATTCAGCGTAATGACGAGACAATTTTTGGGACTTAAATTATCCAAAGTTGTGCTACAATATATGTCTCTTGTAATGTCTGTTTCATTTAGGACAGTTGAATGTGCCTTAAAAGTAAAAAAACTACGCAAAGTAGTTATGCATTTTGAATAATTAGATCATATCCATTTGCAAATCTTGATTGATTTTTTATACCAAAGCGCCCATTTATATATTATTAAAATGGACAAATAATATGTTATTGTAACAATTAGAGGTTGTTCCGGATTTTTAGTGCCCAGATTTAATTTTTACCAAAATTGTATATTTTATCGAAAAAGTTAAAAAACCAAAACACGAGGTAAAGTGACTTGTTAGAAAGCTTAACCGTGAAGACGTATTCGCTGTCTTGAGCTTGGCTTGGATAAGTTGAGCCAGAGCTAATAATTAGATGATATTATTCACTTATCAATAACTTTCATTTCAAGTTCACTGACACCACTGACACACAAATTTTGGACGTGCAACGATGTTTCCATGACAATAAAAACGTGTGTAAAATATTTTTAATGGCAAAAACCACTTTAGTAATAATTGTTTGTCCTGATACGGGGGTAACAGTTGGATAAAAGCTTAAATTCTATAGATAGAGGCAGGCGAAGATAAACTGTGCAACTTGTATTGAAAATTGTATTTTAGCTTTTCTTATTGCAGTTTTAAGTATAATAAACCGAAACAAAAGTTGTCCCACCAGGTCGGCTGCTTTAGTAATTTGAATGCCCACAAGCAACAGTTTCTTTCTAACAATCGTTTGAGTAACCTTAAAATTTCCACCATGAAAAAAATACGTTCATATACATCACATCTTTCGCTGCCATCGGTAGTTGCATAAGAGAATTTTACATTCTTCTCGTTTATATTAAAGCCAGCTTTTACATACTACTGTTCCTCTTCGTATATAAAAGTCCCTGTTTTGAACCCAAAATTCAATAACTGCTATTTTATGTCCATTGAATCACTCTGTAATAGTTGCAGAAATTTATAACTTTCGTGGATTGGCACAAACAATTTGTCGGTGATAACAATGGTTCCAAGTTCTGATAGACTAAATCCAATGGTTTCGTAATGCCAAAAGCTGATCGGGACTTGGGTATAAAACCGATTAATTATGCATTCCATCAAATATATTATATATGTAGTTACGAAACAACTTCAGCGTTGCTGACGTAAATTCAATGGGTACCTCAAAATTTTAATTTACTTAAAAGGGCGATCGTAAAACGTCAAACACGTGCAGCAATTTCGGAATTTTCACACAGCTCACCTTCCTAAATTTTCTGTTTCGAATTAGAACATTGGAAATAAGGCATGTAGAGTATAGTATAGCATGTAAAATGTGTCATCATATGTAGCTATTTGTGATATATGTCTTTTGGCTAGCAACGAATCAGCTGTGGGAATGAAACAATATGTCATCTAATGCATTATGTGAGCATGTACCCTTCACTCAATTTTACCTTGCCCCATTGCCAACCTGCGTAACAAATCTCTTTTTGTTTTCCACTGGTCCAATTAGTTTACTGCTCAGCTGAGAAAACCACTGGTCTCTCTCACTTAACTCAGCTCACCAAATATTAATTACGCATTTTACTACAGCCTGTGCTATTTTGAATTATAACTGAAATGGTATAAACTTGATCTTCATAATGTCTCACAACACCCCAACATTAAGCAAACATTATATTTAGGATGCACCAAGGCACAAGTTTACGAATGTTAAACATTGTTTATTGAAGTAAACATTTAAGCTATATTTTTGGATATAGTGCTGTAGAATTGCAATTGACTCAACTATTTCTCTTTTACTTTACTAAATAGATAAACAGAATATATTTTTACAACGTCCACCTTATACATTTGATTGATGGAAAGTCAAGCAACGTGGGTGTGAGTTCATTTTATTGAGATTTTCTAGATACTTTAATTGCAGACATAAACTCCGCCTTAGAACCCATCTATTGCTATCAAAAAATAACCAATTATTCCTTTCGTATTCTTTGGCTGAATGCGCAATTTTTTTCTGATAGAAAGATTTACAGTTTCGATTTTTGGATTGTCAATCTAAAGATGCAAATTTGCTCTTTTGATAATTCGATTTTAAAGACTTATCTGAAGACATGCAATCGGCCATTCCATGCGCATTCTTATCTAATAATAAATGCATTAATAGTACGTATTTAACCAAACCAATTGCACGTTTTGCAACTGTATGACTTTACACCTGTATGAGTCAGAAGGTGACGTTTTAAATTTGGATTTGAGAGCAAATATTTGCAACATAATTCGCATTGAAATGGCGTGGTCTTCTTGTGCGTATTCTCGTGGAATTCCATTGTGTCCTTTCGTACAAATCGTTTTTCACAAAAACTACACTTGAACTACTTGGATGTTTCGTGTGTCAAGGCATGTGTTTGCTTGTTACCTTTTTGGGTGAAATACGTTTTTACACACATTGCACTAAAAAGGTCGTTCACCAGTGTGCATTCTCATGTGTAATGTAAGCAGTTTGTTTTGTGGAAAGTCGCAAATCTTGAAATAGTAACGGCGCTCATTATTTTGGGATCGGTAATCGGTAACTTGCCAACAAACTGTTTAGAACAGAACAGGCACTCATATTGACTAACACGTGGATGTTTTTTCTGATGAATTTGTACATCTAAAGACATTGTTTTTGTGACTTTGCCTTCATAATTTGAATTGCCGCGGTACAAGTTGAGACTTGGCGACGAAGTGACCCTTAAAAACTGGTTGAGTTCAACAGCAACGCAATTTATGATAAATTCGCCTTCGTCTGTACAAATGAATGGATGCAAAAATATTAGGCTCATTTAACCGAACTAACGTTGACTACCTGATGGTGAAGCGTAGAATCAAAGTTAAATTGGATAAATGAGTATATGCTCCCATTTTGTATGAGTTGACAATGTTGCCACTGCTGATTCATTGCTAGATAACAGAAATAAATGTCAAAACTCGCAAAATAATTAAAATGAAAATTTAAATCGCACTTAAAAATTGAAGTAGAGAGTTGGTAAACTTTATTAATGTGAACAATTAACAAGTTTCAATACTGAACTGACAAGAGATTTTTGGGAATGATGATTACATGACAATATTGTTTGTACATTGAAAAACTTATTACTTTTTAAATGCGACTATTACAATTTAACTGCAAAGTGTGCGTGCTCTATAAGTTGGGCCTTTACTTGTTGTGAACCCTTTTGTTGAAAAATAACCCTTGGTACAGTGAAAGCCCGTTGAGTGTTTATTTATGGCAACATCTCAACAAAATATGTAACAAAGCATCATAAATTTTGCCTCAAAAATCTTTACTTCACAGGACAACTTATGTAACAAAGTTGAAATAAAAAGAATAACGATTGTATTTTGCTTTATACGTTTAAAATAAAAATTTATGTACTCAGATTAACGTCTTTGTGTGTTTGAAAAGGTGCCGCAATTGAAGTATCCTTATTTTTTATTTTTTTTCTAGGACGGAGCTTTAAAACTTCCCTATTAGTTAATTATAGAGTATTTTCGCCAAAAAAAAGATTAATTTGTGAAGAATATTTTTAAGATGTACCAAAAATAATTAATTCCGAATCAATTAAAAAGATTTTTGTTGCGTAATTTTGTGGATTTCGTTAAAATTTAAAACCACCCAAGTAGACCGTGATAAAATTTACCAAAGTTATTCTAAATTATGTAAAGTCTTTCTTTAGTTCGAATATTGATGTACAATGTCCCATTTATTTTTATAATAACAAGTTTTACATTGGGTGAACGTTTTAAGTTTGATTGGCGAACGAATACGGGTTTTCCATGCCTACTTAGACCCCAACGATTTTTACCAAACATTTCGTGATTACGTTAACTTTAGTGACGTCAATACGAAGTACATCGATCGTGAAGATTCCATATAAGCTATTTTTAAACAATACGGAGAGAATTTCATGAGTTCATATTTTATTATAATAACAATAATGTTTATAAAGTAGTTTAAGGAAATTCATAATACAATTCTTGATAATTTATCCAATTGTCTGCAGTTTGTAAATAGCAAACGAATTCGCACTTATTTACCGTGCCGGGTTCTTAGGTGCCTAGCCAAGTTATCTTTCCGATTAAACGAATCTCCACAACGGTCACATTGAAAACGCTGCTCCATTGTATGTACAGACAACATGTGACGATTAAAATCTCTTTTCTTACTAAAACATTTTGAACAGGCCGTGCATGAAAAAACACACAATTTTCCTTGACAGCATTTATAGGAATTATGATTTCTTTTCAAATCACTTCGTCGAGCGAATCCATTCCCGCAAGTAGAGCACACATGAGAGTGTTCTCCAGAATGAACCTTTAGATGTTGTTTTAGAGATGAAAGATGTTCAAAACTCTTCTGACAAAAAAAGCAAACGAATGGTCTAGGATTGTCTGCAGACAGAACAGGGGCCGGACGTTTGTTAGCAGTGTGTACATACAGATGTCTTTTTAAATTGCACTTTTGTATATAGTCTCGGTCGCATGTTTGGCAGGGGTAAGGTCGCTCTCCAATATGTTGTCTTAAATGGTGATAGAGATGACTACTCGTAGCAAGAGTCTTCTCACAAAATACACACTTGAAGAGGTTGATGTTCGTGTCTAGTCGAAATAAGTTTAGATTATTACTGCCGGTGGTGGAGTGTTCGTCCGAATCGTAATTTATTTGGATCTCTAGTTCGAAATAGATGTCATTGTTGCTGTCAAAATCTTTTCCCATGATGAGTTTGATTTACAAAACATTGAATTAACTGGTGGTGTTGCTTTATTCATTTTGTCATTTCAAGTCAAAGTGTCAAATACTATGTAATTTAGTTGATTCTCACTTTCACAAGCTAACCTTTACTGGTGTAGTTTTTTTTTAACTAAATTGACAACTTTCATACTGGTGAAAAAATCATTCAAATGCCTGAATTGCGGGCATATTTACACATGTAGGGTTATATCATTCGGTCATCTACCCGTGTATATTCAAGTAATTGAAACATCACTACATTTTATAAATATGAGAATGCATGTGTGCATATATACCTATGTATCCGTATGCTGTATACACTACAATTGTAGGATTTTCGTACAGGCAAAACACTGCACACTTTACTAAGTCTAAAACAAAACAGTACCAAATGTATTTCGTATTTATGTCCAAACTAATTACTGGAATTTTCGACTAGCTCACACAAAATGTTCATTTGTGTACTAGATATGTCGTTTATATGAGTGTACGTTTGCTGCGTGGGTTTTCTACGTGTGCGCATACACATTTGACGTGCATGTAAGTTCACAAAAGTGATTCTACGTTGTGCTCAGCTGTGATACACTAACACTATTTTACCTTACTTAGAAATATCATTCAAATTTGGGAACGATTAGCTCTATAACTAAAGTTGTGTCGATTTGCTTGCAATTTACAAACATATGGATAGGATTGTGAATATTGTGATACATATTTGCTTGCAAAGCAAAAAGTGAGGTTGAAAAAGACATACACTTCCTGTATCACGTGAACAATTCATGTCTCGACATGTCGGTTTACCTTTTGTGAACTGCGTCTTATCGTATTACCAAAAGCAGACAGGGTCCTGTTGAAAACGATGTCAGTCAGTCAGTTGTATTAAATTGTAACCTTTTCGCATGCCATTACATGCCCCTGTGTTGCCTTTCCTTTTAAGGCAATTGCATGCTCAGTGAACATTCAGTGATCACGTGATAATAAAGCAGAAGGATACATGGGTATTTATCATGTGTTTTTAAGCGGTTTTACATATTGCTACATGTTTTGTTGTAGAAGTACTCATGTCGTGTAAAGGTAAAACCCGCTCAATAACTACGTGTACTTAAAGCGTGTTTAGTCAATGCTACAGAAATGTTTCTATGTGTAATTTATACCTTAAACATGTTTGGAAATGGTCGCTTCTTTCCCAAAATTTATCACGTACTGAAACAATGCTAGAGGATGTTCGTGCATGGATGTTGGTGTTTTTTGCCATGAATGTAAATAACGATTTGATTTACAAAGTGAATTGATTGAATGGAAAAAAACTAGCAATTAGTTGTCAACTATTTAATCAACAGCTTATGTGGATCACAGTAAAAAACTTTATGAGAATGCTTAAATTTAAAACGTAATTTACCATCATGCTTTGAAATTTAGATTTTGAGTTCAATATTTTTTCTTTCCGACAACAATTCCATAAACTCCTGTCGTGATTTTCTTTTCAAATTATGAAAGAGCATTTTGAATTGTGTGTCAGCTTTTCTCTGTCTATACTATTTTATTATTTTTAGCAAGTACCTCAGCCGTCGTCTATGGCAATTTGGTGATATGATCACGTGATATGACAGCAGTTGGATTTTCAGTCCTTCCGTGCATTTCTTTAGGACTTTACATTCAGTTTTCTTGTCGTAGTGAGCGTAGCCATATTGCCTTGTGTAAAGTGCAATATGTATTCACGTGATATATAAGTAGTATGTGGAAGTACCCGTTCCATTAATGATCCAAGGCTCATAATACAGAAACATCCAATCAATGTTTAAAGGAGCAAGTAATGCATACGTACATATTTACTATTGACGTGTTAGGGGAAAAATGCTAAGCCATTTACCAGAAATAAACCAAGCCACGCTCAGTAAAGAAACCGGAGGCGAAGAAAACAGTTCAACTTTCTTTTTCGCTGGGCGTATTGTTTCCTAAACATTATGTATAAGAAAGGAGCGAAGAAGCCATTCAGAATTGGACAAATATTAATTCATCAGCTCAACTATTGTAAGTATTTTAATTTACTTTTGGTTATCAAATATTCAATTGCGGTACTCATTGTACGCGAAACTTATTACGCAGCTAAACTATAAGCTAACGATATTTTTTTATGTTTTTTTGAATTTAAGGAGTGCTGTTTACTTTAACCAGAGCGTTGTTAAAAAAATACAAGTTAAACCAATACAAGACCTGACACTTTGCTGAAAAAATGTTGACAGGGAAGTGGACACACAAGCATTGTGGAATGGAAGCTGATACTGGAGCATGGATCATCAACCCTGGATAAAACTGGGGATCTCTAATCACAGTGGTAATAAAAATATTTCTTAAGCATTAAAATCCTGAAATAATATAAGCAAAACTGTGTCGCAAAGTAACGTTATGGTAAACGCTTGAAAAGAGTTGGATTCCATTTACAAGAGCTTTCTCATGAGTTTTGCAAAACGATACTCACCTTTGATACCCATTGCAAATTAAAGATTGTATTCCGCTGGCCCGTAGAAATTTCTGGACGAAAAGTGATGCAAAAGTTCTTTTTTTGGATAACAAACGTTTAAAAATATCTTGCTTCGGTGTTTAAACAAATTAAAATTAGGAAAAAAAAGTTCCGAGTTAAACTATTTTGGGTTTTCAACGGAGTTGTTTGTACTTGATTTGATATAAGGGATGATTAGTATAGCGATTAATAAACTTGTATTTATCCATGTATCTGTTCGTTGTAAAATGGACAACATTTTTCACCAGTTATAAATTAAACATACTATTTTTGTATTTCAGATGCCAAGGAGCTGCTTGCGTTCACCATGCCAAATAAATGCAGCCAGTGACGCGCACCAATTTGGTTTCAAGTACCGTAACCACCATGTTATTTATTTGGCTAGATTGGATCTTATCGAGCATTATACTTAAATTGTTGTTAACGAAACACCTATTCAGTAAAATAGGATATTTATAAAAAAGTGTAGATATTTACATTAACACGTTTGTGCTGTTGCTGGTGGTTTGGCGTTGCATGATGAAAAATACTATTTGTTTGTCAAAAAATGTCATTTGAAGAAGCTAGAACTTTAATGAATGTATATCTAAGGTAGCAAGTATACACGGTCCAGACTCTAAATAATCAGCTAATCTGCACGATCTCTGTTTTATTGTGATACAGATTTGTTAGTTTTCAATTTTCTTGCAGACGATTAGGAAATAACCAATTTTTTAATGTACAAAAAGTTAAAAAGCTTAAAAAATAATCCAGAAAAATACAAATAATTAATTTACAAGATTTAGATCATGTCTACCAAAGTTGTTAATATTTGTGTAAATACTAAAATCCGAATTTTGATGAAGATTTTTCTTTTTCCTTTCGTAATCCATCTGTTACCACCATAAACAAAAAGAAAAATTGAAATTTTCTTTTTAGCCGTTTTTCATAAACTGATGTTAAAAATGAAGAGTTCAATCTTACAACGGTTAGGGACAAAAAAATATTCAAGATTTTTATAATATGATTTGTAGACATTTTAGTTTTAGATAGCTAGTTATTATTTTTAATTCAACGGAATAGACAGAATACATGAAAAACTTGCTAGTTGATTTGTTTATATTTTTTATGGTCCGGTACTTTTTTAATTCCCAAACCTTACTCTGGCTAGATATATGGAAACAAATGGAAAATACGATTGGTTGAAACCCCGCTATTATGTCAAACTGACTAGTTGTGTCACGTCGAACGGTAAAACGTACTACTAACGACAAATAAGTTTAAATCGTTTATTTTGGCGGACATTGTTTTGTTTTAAATTGTAACTTGAAACAAGCGAGACAATATTCAACGTTTTTGTTAAATAAGATATCATTTCGGTCATCTAGATATTTTATTTTAATTACCAACTTTGTATGCAAGAAAGTGGTTTGCGCTAAAAATTGTAATATTCAAAGTCAAGTTAAACCAGAAGCAAGTGATGTATGAGGTACATATACTTTGCATTCGTATCTATAAATATTACCATTAAAAATGGTAAAAGGGAAAGTAGATAGGATATTTTGTGCTTAATTATCCCAAAATATGACTTCCACATTTAAAAAAATATGTTGGCACGTTAACTTTAAATTATTAAATTCCATTTTTAAAGTTTTAAATTCAAATTCAAAGATGCTCAAGTGTTTGGATGGCATCAGTATTCGAATGGTGTAGCTTAAAAATCAGCTGAACATTAGAATATTTCAGATTCGACTGTTTTGCGTGACTGTTTTAATAACATTTCAGACGATTATTTTATAAAAAAAAGTCCGAATTTTAGTGTAAAACATTTTATTTTTGACCAAAAATGAGTTCAATAGAAATTAAATATATAATGTAGGCAACTTGACAATAGCAAAATGTAGAGCATCTGTCGGATTATGAGGAGTGATACAAAGTTTTGAGTTCTAAAAATCTTCACGTTAGTTGAACTGTACAATGTAGTAGCTTTAAAATTTAAATATCTTTGTATTCAAATCTTTTACTGAATTGTAATCGAAAATGAATGGTTGTTTTGTAATCAATGTAACTAATTCTACATTTTGTTTGCGTAAAATGTATCACCGTTTTATTTTACTATGTTATCATAGTTGTTTGGTTGACTGGTTTTAAAATGAAAATTACATTGGGACCTTTCTGTTGCAAAATGTCAGTCAAATATAATTTCTACAGTTTCTAAGAATTTGTT
>JAQFZH010005183.1:0-10922 GCA_034695485.1 Entomobrya nivalis
TTGTTTTATAATTTTTTTATGGTTAATTTTTTTAATATATTCAATATTGTATATTTTTATAATGGTTTTATAATTTTTTTTTGTAATTAATTGTTTCTCATTAATTTTTTAAATATATATTTTATTTTTTTTGTAATTGTTTTTATAATTTTTTTAGATTATTTTTTTTTGCTATAATGTTTGCTTATTTGTTTTGTTAATTAACAAGTCGTAAGACTGAACTTAAATATTTATCCAAAAAAAATTGTTAATTAGTATTGACGAAAGCTACTCTTGTCCTTTTTCAGAATATCTTTTGAAAAATAATTATTTTTAATTGAGCTGCAAGTCAATAAATGTCATAGTTACTTGTCAATAACTTGTACTTTAATTTGCAAAAGTCACTAATTAGTTAATTAATTAGTACACACCAATAAATGAAATGATTTTCAAGTGAAAACTGAGATGGGTGGCATAAAACATTAGTGAGGGGAGCCCTTTGAATAGCCACTAAGCCACCCTACAAGCCACAAACCCAGTAAAGTAGACATCCACCAATTTGAAGAAACTGGGCTTGCAGACCATTCAAATGTAAAATTTGTCAAGTGTTTTGCCGAGGAAGCAGATAAGCATGCCCGGCAACAAAATTTCCGATATAATTCAAGTGGATATTTGAGGTGCTCTTGTTGAGATTGAAGTTTAGCAAGTTGGTAATCTGTGGGCTTATCCAAACAACTAGTATCGGTATGATAAGTAAGATAAGTGTTCGTAAGCTGGGACGGGGAAGGGAGAATATCGAATTGTGGCCCATTTTTAAATGATGGATAACCCGTTTTCCTGTAAACTGCAGATAATGCAATGAATGTTAATTAGTGACCAAATTAAATGTTGATTCTAAGAATGTTTAAGACTTTTCTCTCTTTTTAATTTGACCTCATTTTTGGAGTGAAATATATAAAAGCTGATTGAATGACAAAAAGTGAATACGTTGCATCTATTTAAATTGACATGTAGTCTGTTCCGTTAACTTTAATCAATAAATCTAATTACCACAATTTTATGAAGGTGAAAGGTGAACATTTTCAAAAGAAGACTTTCGACAATTCGATAAATGTATTTCCTTTTGATAAGCAAGATTAGCGAAGCGACAGCTTATTAATTCCAGTCAAGCTGTCGTCATTCTCAATTGATTCATTTAATTGACGGAAAAGCCAAGGACCCTTATCACTCGACTAAATACCAACTACCTATTAGGCATCTCATAGCAATTAATGAGCTACATTACAAAGACATTCAACTGATGTCAGAAAGGCTGGAAGTAAGTAGCGTTAATGAGTATGGCACCCTGATGAAATACCCAACTGTGTAACTATTCAACCTACAACAACAGCTTATCAACGTCATTTTGGAGAGTGTTCAAGTGGAGCTGTAAGACAGGTGAATAAAGTTGGATTGGTAAGTGGCTTTTCAAGTTCTAGTCCTCGTCCCCCGTGGCAACCCAATCACAAGATGAGATTTCCCTTGGAAAAAGTGCACTTTTGCTGAATGAATGGAAGTATTGCTGAGTGGCCAAGTGGGGGATGCCTTCGGAGGATGCCGATTATAGCAAGTCTCTCGTCTCTAATTCAGTTCAACTTGTTCTCCTAACCACAAGTCTTCCTTCCGCAATTACAAAATGAAATGTTGCTTTAAAATGGAACAGAAAAGGGCTTGTCTTGTAGCGTCGTTCATATAAATATCTACACTATCCCTTTTATCGGAATTATATCAAAGTTAAATGTATTGTCATTTCATTTTATCTATTTCTTAAAAGTTAACTAAACGACTAAATTAAGTGTAACGAAAATGACACTAATTTTTGTTATTAAATGATAAATGGTTAGATACGACTAGGAATACAAAAATACGAGCAGGAATAGAAAAAGCAAAATATTTGCACGAATGAATTTATGAGGAAGGCTGATTTGTTGAGATGTTGAGCTTGGTCGCCATGTAAACGCAGATAGACGAATGTGAAGGCAAGCTCAGATGGCATTCTTTGATTTCCCTTTTTTGCAGGTGGCAAAAGAGATTGGAGCTGGTTGCATGCTCCTTTCCACACCTCCCACAAATGTTTTTTACTTTTCATTTACGTAGTTAACTTGATTTTTTTTAAATTTTGTTAATTGTATTCATTTATCTTTTCTTTCGGTTTTTTTTAGTTAATTGTATTAATTTTTTGTAACTATTTAATTGTAGTTAAATTTTTTTCATTTAATTAATTTGGTGCTTGTGCTGATTGACAGCTCACAGCTGATGTTCTTTGATTTATGAATTTTAATTGAATTGTTTAAACGGTTTTTAACAGCCAAATAATTAAATGGATTTAAATTCAATCATCATTTTCATGATTGAAAATGTAATGTATTTTAAAATACATACATCCATAAGTCTCAGTACACCCCATCATCAAAATTCAAAAGCGCGCTAGTATTTTTATTTAAAAAAAATCCAAAACGTCTTCTTCAACAGCAGGTCGGTAGACTGCATTGTTGTTGTTGTTGGTATGGTCGTCTTTATTTTTGTGGAATCTTGTGTAAAGTGATAAAAAATAATTACTTATCCGAATATTAATTAAAGTTTCAATAAAAATAAGTAATTTACTTGTTATTTTATTGGTTACCAGTGAAAAATCCAGTGAACTGACTTGACTTGGACGAGATCAGCTGCAATTTTTCTGTTCATTTAGTCAACCAAGTGAGTTAACCGAATTATTTAAAATGTAGGTAAATAATAAAAAGATGAAGTTAATTAATAATTTAATTGTGTGATTATTTATAATTTTTTTTTTCAGCATGGAAGAGTTGATAAACAAGTTGGAGGAAAGGGAGCTGGAAAATGGACCGGATGGCATTGGCGTCGAAGGGTACATTATCCTCACTCAGCTGTTAGCTGACTACCTCCTTCAAGATGACTTGTGCAACGGCAAGTTCCTCTGGAAGCGTGTCCCCAAAACAATGAAGCTGACCAGCGCCGAATTCGAAGCCGTATGGACCGTTGGCAAGTGACTTTGGGGGAAGAACATGGCAGGATTCTATCAAGCTGTTGGAGCATATCAGTGGACTCAGCAGATTAGCCCCATCATTGCCACTTTACTGGGCTTATCATTATCGGAGGTGGATAACTTGGGTATCTCGAGGACCGGATGGAGATTTCAAGATGGGATGGTTGAGGCTACTGAAAACGCCCATGATGGGGGTCCGGTCAAGGGTGTATTGGAGTTTCAGGAGAAAAACCAATTGCCTAGTTAACTAATTAATTAATAAAAAAATTATGATTATTTTTTTATAATTTTAATTTTTTTTATAATTAATTGTTTGTAATTTTCTTTTTCTTTTTTATAATTAATTGTTTATAATTTTAATTTTTTTTATAATTAATTGTTTGTAATTTTCTTTTTCTTTTTTTATAACTAATTGTTTATAATTTTCTTTTTTTATAATTAATTGTTTATAATTTTCTTTTTAATTTTTTATAATTAATTGTTCATATTTTTTTTTCATTTTAATTGTTTATATTTTTTTCATTTTAATTGTTTATAATTTTCTTTTTAATTGTTTATAAGTTTCTTTTTAATTTTTTTACAATTATTGTTTATTATTTTTTTTATAATTAATTGTTTATAATTTTCTTTTAATTTTTTTTTTCAATTAATAGTTTATAATTTTTTTATATAATTAATTGTTTGGGTTAATCAACACTATAAAAGACAAGGGTCGGTTTGTCGATTTAAAGAAACCGCATTGAGGCCTCTACTATTCATCTAGAACTATACGCAACCTTTCGAGTAGCTGCGTCTTGGATCCTTTATTTTGCATATTAGTTGGTTGGTAGCATAGCATAGCGGTAGTTGTTTATACTTTTTCTCTCATTCTCTCACTTATTCAAAACCACCGCCACCACTATTTCTCTATGATTTGTTTTACATGCGTCCACTAACATAATACACTATCAATCATGTCTACCACTATTAACATGCATGTCATTACACACAAGCTTGCATTCATCGACTGCATTTCTATGGGTTATTTTGATGGTAATCCAAGTACTAATATGAGAGGAATCGAGCTACCTGTTCTTGGACACTTTTTTGTATGTTGAGACACTGACATTACATCTGAGGTCAGATTAGAGTTTTGACCTTTACCTCATTCACTATTACTCCAAATCATACAAATTAAGTGTCAGATGCTGAAACGTGGCCCTTGATGGTGACTTGAGACGCTGAATTTTAATCTGACAATTTAACTGTGAGGTCGGAACCTTTTCTACCCAGTTGGAACCCCAAATGTATAATGAAGGGTTAGTAAGCTGAAACTCGAAAAAGGGTGCTTTGAGACGTGGTTATTTGAATCTGAGGTACTACTTGAGTTTTAACCTTTGTTATTCTTTGCCTGAGAGTTAAGAAAGTGTGTTGGAGTTAGAGAAAGAGTGGGGGTGGGAGTTAGGAAAAAGAGCTGATATTAGGAAGTGGGTCGGCGCCAGGATAAGGGCAGGGATTAGGAAGTGTATTGGGGTTACGAAACTGGCGGCGACTGACAACTACAACAGAGATTGACTCACCGACAACAAATATTTGTTCTTCGACTTATAATCATTTAATGAGTATGTAATCCACTTAGGAGGACAGGTGGTCAGAGTATATCCTGTAATGTTGGAAAAGCGTGACATGGGAGGAGGGAAGTCCGAAAAACTTTGGCATACTTATTGAATGTTACTGTACTTAGATTACATTCACAAATATTAAACATGATTTCAAAGATCCTTCATCATATGCCCCAGAATTTGTTCTTCGGCTTAGCCGAAGAAATCTCTGGCCTTTCTCGTTTTTTCATATATTTTTTATAATGGTTTTATAAATATTTTTTTGTAATTAATTTTTTATCACCAATTTTTTAAATATATTTTTTTTTGTAATTTGTGATTGGTTTTTTAGATTATTATTATTAGGGAAAAGTATTTCTAGAATTCTTTTTTTTGCTCTACTTTTTGTTTGTTTTATTAATTAATCTGTCGTAAGAGTGAACTTAAATATGTATCCAAAAAAAATTTTAATTAGTATTGACGAAAGCTTGTCCTTTATCAGAATATCTTAATGTCAATATCAAAATGTCACGGTCATAAACTGCTTGTTCTTTAATTTGCAAAAGCGTCGCTAATTAGATGATTAATTAAGCGTACGCACCAATAAATGAAATGATTTTTTAATGAAAACTGATATTGGTGGCATAAAACATATTTATTCTTCTCACGCTTTCTTATTATTACAAAACGCCATCAATTATGATTAGTCACTTGAGTTGTACGCATTCCAAAAATGAGTCAAGTCGGAAATATTTGCTAAACTGACAGCAAAAAATGAGCTATCATCTTTGCTCTTTAATTCAGCATCCTTCCAGTCCCAATTTTTCTCAAAAACCATAAAATAAAATTGGTGAGGGTAACCCTTTGAATAGCCACTTAGCCACCCGACAAGCCACAAACCCACTAAAGGAGACATTCTCCAATTTCAAAAAACTTGACTTGCAATCCAATCCAATTAGAAAATTAAGTCTTTGTTTTGCCGAGGAAGCAGATAAGCATGCCCTGTGACAAAAAAGAACCCGGATTTCATGTGGATATTTAAAGCTGCTGTTGTTGAGATTGACGTTTATCAAGTTTGTATTCCGTGGCCTTATTCAAGCAAAGCAACTAGTATCGGTATGACAAGTAAAATAAGTCGCCCTAAGCTTGAACGGGGAAAGGAGGATATCGAACTGTGGCCCATTTTTTAAAATGATAACCCTTTAGAGTGCAAACCGGAGATAATGCAATAAATTTTAATTAGTGACCAAATTAGTAATTGCTTTTTAAGAATGTTTAAGACTTTTCTCTCTTTCTGATTTGAACTCATTTTTGCAGTGAAATAAATAAAAGTTGCATCTATTTAAATTGGCATGTAGTCTGTTCGCTTATCTTTTTACAATTAATCTAATTAGTTGGAAGAGGTAAAATTAGTGTTGGGAAGTGAGAGGAGCGGTTTATATCTGTGCTGATATGATATGACGAGAGAAGCTCCTCCCTGCAGGCCGTGTAACGTTACAGGGTGTGCGGAGAATGGTGAATGGTGCAATTTTATGTGGCTTTCCATCAAAAGAAAGCGTCGAGAAGAAAGAAAAAGCGCACTTTTTCAACGAAATATTAAGATGGGAATCGTGCACTTTGACGAATCAGTACTTCACTTTTACCTCCTTTCAAGTTTTAATCAATCATCTGGACACCAGAAGAGCTGAAGCTGAAGTGAAATTCGGAGTGTATTGTGTCCCGAACGATATCCTCACGCCGCAAGTTCAACAGGGTCGACTTGGCGGGGAAATGTGTGCTCATTTAGTGCGCCGCCAACGCCAAAGATCATTATCACTCGAAATGTGGTAGATAACGGACAGTAGGACACAAGTTGGCGGACAGCAATAAAAGACCAGCGGACAGTAATTAAATATCAGCGGACAGCAATTAAACGTCAGCGGACAGCAATAAAAGACCAGCGGACAGCAATAAAAGGCCAACGGACAGAAATTAAATATCATCGGACAAGAATTAAATATCAGCGGACAGCAATTAAACGTCAGCGGATAGCAATTAAACGTCAGTGGACAGCAATTAAAGGCCAGCGGACAGCAATAAAAGACCCGCGGACAGTAATTTAATATCAGCGGACTGCAATTAAAGGCCAGCGGACAGCAATTAAACGTCCGCGGACAGCAATTAAACGTCCGCGGACAGCAATTAAACGTCCGCGGACAGCAATTAAACGTCCGCGGACAGCAATCAAAGTCCAGCGGACAGCAATTACATATCAGCGGACAGCAATGGGAGGATTAAGTCTAATAGCGGCCACTTTTTTCTCTTGACGTGGTCACACATTACTTAAAATCAAATTCTAAGCAACTCTTGCCCAGTGGTATTTTTCCATTTGACGCCAAATTTCACAGTTATGATGTGTTATGAGAGATGTTAGGCCCATTTTCGCAACCATTTCCTACAAGGGTATGCCGAAGTTTGGAATCCGGTTTGGTACACAGCATGTCTTATTTCGTTGCACGCAATCTACTGTTATCAATCAAATCATTTGCTTCAATGATATAAGCTCAATTTTGCAACCCCGTATCATACGGTTAGGCTCGGTTTTGGAAGCCTTTATCTTATATTTAGGCTCGATTTTGGAAGCCTTTATCTTGTAGTTAGGCTCGGTTTTGGAAGTCGTTATCATGTAATTAGGCTCAGCAATACTACTTTAAAAATGCAAGAAAAGTATGTAGCAACAAGAAACAATGCCAGCAAAGCATGGGGCAACTTGAGACATTGCTAGAAAAGCATGACATGTGGGGGGAAGTCCGGTCACGCATATTTTTGTACCCTAACTTGTTTATTGAAATATAATTACAACCTACAGAAAACATGTGGGTAGTAATTTACACATTTCAAGCATTTTGCAACGTGTCTCATTTTACACATGCATCGTTGGTAATGGGGCTTGTTTCATTTTACACATCTCATGGATTTTGCAACGTGTCTCATTTGACACATAATCGTTACTAATGGGGCTTGTCTCATTTTACACATTTTGCACTTGCAATACTAAACTGGCTTGCATATGTGTGATTTTAGTTAAGCCATATAGTTGCAAATTGGGAGAACCATTGACCAATGCTTGTCAATTGCCCCAGAGTCAAATATGATTTAAAGGTATACATTGCCCTTATCCGTAGAAAGCAACATTTTCAAACTTTTTCAATAAATAATTACAAGGACAAACTACTATTAAAACAAATCCAAGATACTTCATTACTTCTTAACCATTATCGAAGAAACCATTATTGTTAAAGAAGAATCACTTCAAGTAAACAAACTTTCTGATTAGAACTCAATAATTTTTGTTTTGTCCGCACTTATGACCAATATTTATTTTAGGACCATGTATACTTCCTACTGGAGGAACTAATGCGTACATCTCGAACACATTGACAAACGATTAGATAATCTCTTAGCTAATGATCTGAATTTCCGTACTTAGTTTTTAGTTTAAATAACAATATTTTCATGTGCACTGAATTAAAGGCCTTTTTAAGTTCTATTGATACAAAAATAGCAAAGCATCCTTGGTCTAAGTTTACGGACCCCGGAGACAAAATTGATTTTTCATAAACGAAAATGAGACACGTTGCAAAATGCTGGAAATGTGTAAAATTACTACCCACATGAGTAAGCAATAAATACAACCATGTTACTAATGTTTGATACTATATTACTAAGTATTAGTTAAGTGGAGTTAAAAGTAACTCCCATTTACGGAGTGTATGATGGTGATGATGATGATACATTATCGCTTGCCTGAATACTAACTGTAATGTATGAGATATCGAATAATTCTCTTTCCCACAGTAGGTAATGGTCAAATTACATTTGTTATCTCATTCGTTTTAGAATTAATGGATCTAACCAGGCGACAGGATACATTAAATTTCGTAGACAAAACAAAAGTTTCTTTACTGGACGCTAAACTTGGATGATGGATGTAAGGTTAGTTTAGTTGCGATTTGGTTTTTGAGATAGATGCAACAAAATTATAACGAATTAAAATGAAACTTTATTTGTTAGTTCTTTTTCTTAGCTTCCACATGAAAATCCTTTCACGACTAATATATTATTTACCGATTTTGCGTCTGGAGTGCACCAAAAATCTTCAGAATCTTCACTGATTAAACTCTTGACTTGCTTTGTTGTAGGGAAAAAGTTAATAGTAAGTTGCTTCGCCCCAATAAATTGTTCAAGATCAGCTTCAGGGTCGTATTATCGTAGATAGGCACGCTTTCGACTGCCACTACCACCTTGCGTGGAATTATTATCTTTGGAATCCATTTTAGTCGAAAAAAAAAATTGTAGAAAAATTGACTGAAATTGTTTAAAGAATAAATGAACTTACTTTTGCAAGTATATTATTTGATCATGGTATGGCTTGATGTTGGCCAATACAAACAGGATTTCGCCTTTTTGGAGGATTAAGTCGTCCAACATCTTCTCAAAACTCTCATGTTTTTCGTTTAAGTTACTTAAACTTTTCCTCGCTTCACTTATTTGGGTTTGGGCCAGTGCTAATTTTTGCTTGATATTTGGCATATCAATGCTGAGCAGCTTTGTCCAGCATCTCCCTAAAAGAGATGAAATCCTTTTCATCTGCTTTCCTGCTACTGTTGTGTTGAATCCAGGTGATCGATATTCTTCTTTGTCGATTTAATTAATTGAAGCAGAGTTTCTGCCTCTTCTGCTGCAGCCAAAATATGGCACAATTTTGAAAAGGGCACCCATGGTGGCTTTTGAAGCTTTGACAGCTTCTCGTACCGATTGAATATCAGAATCAGCTTGGTTGATGTCTTAAAAAGCACTGCGGATTTTGTTGTACTCCTCCACATATGCTTTCTCTGCAGCTGCCCTGTTGGCACTGGCTTCGCAAGCTTTCTGTACATCTCTTTCGACTAAAATTTTAAATTTCACCTTTATCAGCGTTGATCAGCTCTGCTTCTTTCCAAGCGTTTTCTATTTGACTTTGAGTGGCACCTGCTCCATGGTTTTCGAAACAGGAACGGGTACAGGGGTCCTTTAGGAAACGGTTATGTCTGCAAACTGATACAAAAAAAATAATTAAATTTAACATTTGGAATAATTAACAACTGGTTTTAAATTATTTGTTTAAATTGTATTAAATTATAGTACCATAAGGCTACTTTCGGCTTCAATATCCCCATTTTTGTTAGGATGATACCGAAGTTTAAGCTTCTCAAGGGCTTTCTCAATTTTACGCTGGGACACTCCTCGAGGTAAACCGAGGCACTTGTAGGGGCAGAAACTTGGCATTTTTATTCTTTTAAATTTAATCGATTTAGGTTAAAATTGATTATAATATCAAAAAACGTTGGATAAAAATATTTTCACGGACTTATTCCTTTTCTCACACACACTAAGAACACTGAGGACGAAACCCACAGCAGTGGAATTTTTGGGTAGTGTCGTTTGTCACTTTATTTTAAGTAGCGTCCTTTTGCTCGAGCAAACTAGGCGGGGGTGTAATGTTTTTCACATAATAATACCATGCAGCAGTATCTTTTCAGAATCAACATTGTTCCTCGCATGATATTTTCTTAAAACATAAAAATCCATGCTCTAACAAGTGCATATGCATATATATGACATCACTAGAACAAAGAGACCTTGTTCCTTCCTTCCTGCAAACTTCACGTTGATGATACTCATTATCAAAAAAGCAACAGCTTTTTACTTTGTTGCTGTGCTGTCGCATTGCATGCGAAAAAAATATAAAGAGACTGACTTGCTTGTTTCATCCAGCAGTCTCTCTGTATATCATAATAATCATCATCATCATAGACTCCGTAAATAGAACTACTTTTAACTCCATTTAACTAATACTTAGTAATGTAGTATCAAACATTAGTAAGATGGTTGTATTTATTGCTTACTAATGTGCTTGCTTGCTTGCTTGAAATGTGTAAAATTACTACCTACATGTATTCTGTAGGTTGTAATTATAATTCAATAAACAAGTTAGGGTACAAAAATATGCGTGACCGGACTTCCCCCCACATGTCACGCTTTTCTAGCATTGTCTCAAGTTGCCCCATGCTTTGAAAAATACCACTGGGCAAGAGTTGCTTAGAATTTGTATTTTAAGTAATGTATAGCCTCGTCATGACGGCACTTTTGAAGATTTTTTTTAAGTCCAAAAAAGTGGCCGCTTTTAGACTTAATCCAACCATTGCTGTCCGCTGATATGTAATTGCTGTCCGCTGATATGTAATTGCTGTCCGCTGATATGTAATTGCTGTCCGCTGATATGTAATTGCTGTCCGCTG
>JAQFZH010005184.1:0-10922 GCA_034695485.1 Entomobrya nivalis
TGCATACTAAATAAAATCCAACTATTGTAAACCGTCACGTATCTTCTATTTTTCAAAAACGATGTTAATGATCTCGGGAAATAGGAATGAAAGTCATTTTATTAATGGACAAAGAGAGAAAAAGGAAAAACAAAAGAAAACTAGTACAAAGTATCATTTGTGTTCTTTCATAGCACAAACAATCACAAGCTTCTGCTGAATTATAAACCTACGTATACCATTTTATTTAGTTGTAAGAGGACATGGAACCTTTGACGAAATTGTAATACTTGTGACTTGACAAAGAAAGAAGATTATTTCAAATAGTTTCAAGCAAAGACAAGAAGAAGAAATACAATATGATAAAGTAGACGAGAAAAAAAGAAGATGCATTTTCTTCTTTATTTGGTTGTTATGAAGCAGTGTTTTCTGTTTACTATTCCTATTTGCTAAGTTTCTAGCATATAAAACATATATATACTTCGCGTCTTTTGCAAATACCCTCTGCCTGCCTTTTTTTGCTAAACCCCTTGAGTTTTATTTACTTTTGTAATGTAATATTGAGAGCATCCTCTTTGCTGTTGTCTTCCTCCCTCAGTATTTGCGTGTGTGCGCTTTTCGTTCGTGCTAGTTTGAAGTAATGCTTTGGAGTAAGGCAAACACATTCTGATGGAACCATCACATTCACATCTTTTCACTTTGAGTTCTGAGATGATAGTGTTGGTGTGGTGGTGGGTTGGGTGGATGGATGCTATAAAGACTGCTGGGTTGGGTGTAACGTAAGTGGAAGCTAGTATAATAATCATCATAAAATGAACAAATTTAATGGGAAAAAAGGAAATACAAGGTATATCTCCTTTTTTAAAGATCACCATTGTTACATTTGACAGTGCACACACACACATATATGGTTGCAGTAGCATTGCACACCATTTTTATTTATTTATTTTTGTGGAAGGAGGGAGGGATACGTGTACATTCCTCCACCACCACCACCGCTACCAACAAAAACACCACCACCATCATCACTTTCCATTTTATATCTTCTCGCAAAAACACACAAACACAACAATACTTTCTTCTGCTTTTTGCTTAAAACGCTGGAGAAGTAGCATGAAAAGTCGTTGCGTTCCCCCATATTGGTTCTTTCGCTTGCAGTCATCCATTCAATTCAATACTCCCCCACCACCACCTCCTCCTCAAGCCTGAGTCAATGTACAATGCATACACCACGATAATGATGGTATGGAGGAAAGTTCTAGTTTCAACAAGAAAACCGCTAGAGTTAAACACACGCACACACATATAAAATGGATAAACTTATGCATTAAATATGTTTAAACTATAGTACTATTTATATATAAATGTATGTAGCACAGTAAAACGTGATCCTGCTTCAATTGACTTTCTTTTCCGTGCGGTAAACCACATTTCTCTACGCAAAATAGCGACACACATACACTCAACGTGCTACATTCCCTGTTTGTCCAGAAATGTGGATAGTAATGTTTATGATTTTGGTGTGTTTTTACCTAAATGCAACTCATTAAAACGTGAATGTTGTTGGTTAAATTTTATTTTTCAGTGCCATATGCATCACGGTAGTTAAAGCTCCGAGCGTTGATGCTTAACGAAAGCAACTTATGATGAAACCACAAAAGTGTACACAGGTACGTGTGTACGGGTATAATATTCATAGCATTGCAATAAAGAAAACAATTTGAAAAGTTTTCTCTGGTCAACTACTTTGCAACCAGTCAGTTTATCTACATAATCTACCTACTTGTATGATAAGGGTAGAAAATAGCTCCTAATGAAAATTAAATTATCCACCATAGTAAAATTATTGTTCGGTGGGCTCCCGCACAAACATGAGCTTTTTTAGTTTTTTAAATCGTTTCACTTTTACTAAGCAAAGCAGAAGCTTAGAATGGACGATACCTAATACTAGGCTGAATTACCGCATCATTATGAATTTTTGCTTGAGAATTGATGATGATACAATGCTAGTAATATTGTGTGCAATATTATCTCGTTATATAACTTTACCAACGCCTATAGCACCTATGTAAATATATACCTGTGAGAACGAGATTTTGCTAAATATAAACACATAAAAGTGGTTGCAAAATTTGCTAGAGATAGTAAGTTATCAGAGCGTAACGTGCACAGAGAGCCGTTGTCTGAAGAAAAGGTACCAGCTTTTTTATTGTAAAAATCACTGTTTCTCTTTCTCCTTCCATACTATGGTTTGGCTTATTTGTGAAAGGTACATGAATTTATGCGATTTTGATTTAATGACAAAGTTTATCGGAGCCCTCACGGTGAGAAGAAAGACGCATGCAAGTTGTTGCAGTGTGTGTAATGACAGTAGAGAAAAAAAGAGAAAGTTCGACCCCTTTCACTATTAATTTTCAGTGTACCAAATAAAGATGCAATGCTGATGCTACACTACGTCTGGTAATTTTATGTGGGAATAGAAGGGGATGAGACAAATGATGATACTAATGATAACGAAACCAAAATATCAACATACACAGTCGTTTTTGGTACTAACGTGGTTTATATGTTTGTCTGTGAGACATAGGGTAGATAGATGTAGAGAAATAATAATAATGGAAAGGAATGCTGACTGGAACAGAGTGTGGATTGCCAGATTAAGTTTTCCTCTCTGAGTGGGAGATAAACTGAACGAACTTTCTATCACATCATCTCATCACGGTGTAATAATTAACCGAGTAGTGGAAGTAGTAGTTTTGCTGGATGGAGTACTTATGATTACGGTAGCTGTGGTAGTGCAAAGTGGTGTAATGGCTGCTCTGCCGTTGAACTCAACTAAAAAGTGAACTATGTTTTCAGGAAGTAGATGAGGATCATCATCATTTAGGTGTTGTCTAAAGAATAGACTGTACATGAATAATAGGAGTAGAATGATGACGGGGAATGTTTTATAGAAGAAAACACAGAAAAAGGATACGGATGAGCGACTGGAGAAACGTGGTGGATGGAAGGACACTATAGAGACTAGGATGAGTAGACAAGACAGAAGTCTGCAGTTAGAATACTCCTTTCGGGGTACACGGGAAGCAATTATTTGCTTGGTTGCCCGATTCCCTGACACTTTTCACATGCCTCGATGAATGACCAAGACCGTCACCGCCATCACCACACCACGGGAAAAAATTATGGTGTCTCTTCTCTCTTTTCATTTTGTTATGATATCAATGAATGTGCATCCAAACCGTTGGGTTTTAAAATAAAGGAAGCTACTTTTGTTGCTATGGTGCAAACACTGTCACTAAACTTTGTGAACTCTACACAACTGTCATAAATTTCATTTTACGGCAATTTCACAAGGCTTAACAGTGCAGTTTTTAAATTTAAGATTTAAAAAACTAATGTTCAAACAATTGCAACAACCTTAATAATAATGATGATTATATTAAACCTTATAAATCCCTTCTTATGATTATGAACGTTCAATTCGATAGAAGAATAAATTTCTGATTTGCTAATATTTGGACGTTCTGAAGAATTATTGCCGACTTCATAAAATGTTTCCTTTTCCGTTATATGCATTTTTATATATTTGTGATTATATCGTTGCCTTGGAAGGATATAAAAGTAAACAATATTGTCATCTTTTGTATTCTTATTCGTTGGTTTACAATTTCACAGGAACAAACTACATAAAAGAACTACATTTACTCATTTGTACATAGTAATATTCTATTATGTGTTTTTTAAACGAAATTCATCGATTCGTATTGTTTTTAAAATAAACACTTAGCTGTACTTTTACGCATTTGAATTCCCATTGAATTGGTATCAATCGATGTAAATTATTGCAAACGCCAATTTTCAACGAACGCTATGTTTCAAAACATTTAATTTTATAATCACTAAATTTATTAATGTAATTGCTCATGCGTTTGATTAAAAACTACATCATGAAATTATATTAATTGTATTTAAGTACATTCTATATAAAACAGTAGAACAGGAAAATAACGTTTAAAATTCCTTTAACAAAATGGCTAAATACTTAAGTTCGAGTTAAGTTGTTAGTCGTCGAAAAATTATCAAACAAAAGTGACAAGTCGCTTATTGTAATAACAACTGTTGGTAAGAGCCTAAATATAATAAATTGCTATTTTTTAAATCAAGTTTTAACTACTCCAGTGGTTTTGAAGCTCGAAACAATTAAGTAACTGGTAGTCTTTCATAACACTTATCATAAATCAAATAGAATGTTTAAAATCAAATCAAAAAATCCATCAGCACTCTATAGTTGTCTTCGAATATTTAAGACCCTTTGTCGAAAACTATTGACGATTCTGTCGTTCTAGTCCAGGTAAGTCGTTAATGACGTTTCCATACTTAAATTGTCAAATAATTAAAATAATAATGTTCGCTTCTTTTCTTTTCACACATATTTTACTTGAAGGCAATTTAAAAATTTATAAATACACAAACCAATGTATTTTATGCTCAAAATTTAAAAAGACCACGAATTAAAAAAACCGTGTCAAGCACCGAAAACATTCTTTACATCGAAAACATCATCAAACATGGAAGGTTGTGACTGTAAGATACTGTACACTGAATCCTAAGAGACAGTTGTGTTGTACGCAAAAAAAAAAAACTGAATAGCAATTAAAGAAGAAAATAGTTTTCGAAAATGGAAGTTAATACCCTTTTGATTGTCCTACTTTGTTGACTTTGCACATAACATTTGTTCTCGTGTAAATAAATAGTACTTTTTACGTATCCCTCAAATGTATATTTATTTTTAATCAATAATATTCTACGTCAGCATATAAATTGGACTTTAACAATACTTTAAGCCTTTGTTACCGTCGTCGTGCCTGAAATAAAATTATGTGAATACTAGCAAGTAATTAAAAACTTGTCCCATACAGGCAGAAACATAAATGCTATCACGTTCATCATGTTCATTTTCATCAACAAACATTCCCACCCTTCCCCTTTTACATATTCACAAAGTGATGCATAATGCACAACAAAACTTTATAACTGAAGTGTAAATTAGTAAACTTTTCAGCGCATGTTATACATCCTTATATGCGACGAAATGTTAAAACAACAATTACTATCATTCGTACACAAAATATTATTTCATTCTTTTCGTTGAAAGTAATGTGTACTTTAAACCATTATTTAATACTATTTATTTGTCGCACACGTGACGTAATGTGACACATTGCTGCAGCACAACGGTACAACAAAGCATCACAAATAAAAAAGGTTGTCAGATGAAGGAATGCTTTCGGTTGTTCATTTGAGTTGAATGTCGATAGTATAATAGTACATTGTTTATATAAATGTTAGCAAACACAAACTGCATTTTAAATATTTAGTATTTGTTGTTGTTTTTTTCATTTAATAATACATATAATAAGTCATTCTTCCATTCAAAGCATTTCAATCGAATATTTACCTAAATATGAAATTAAACACAACAAATATACACGTACTTATGTTGTTAACCGTGTTAAACATTGAAACTTGAAAAATGAAGCCTTATAAGTATTATTATCATAGCTAAATTTAAAGATTCTGAATTAATTTGTAAGATGATTAAAATATGTTACTATGAGAATTAGTGAAAATTTTGTTTTGTACATTACCGAGTCGGAGTGTCATTAGGTGAGCCTGATGACGTAGCCTGGGCTTTGCTGACACTGGTCGAATCACTATTGTGACCATGCTCACTCTGCCCATCGGATTGTTGACTTTGATGGCTGGAGCTGGAAGCCCTTCGGGAGGCATCTTGACCCTTTGAGCTTCCAGCTCCTTTTGAACTTCCAGCAACAGCAGCAGCGGTGGAGGAGGCTGATGACGTTCCTCCTCCACTAGCTTGATAGCCCCCACCCTCCAGCCTTTCATTTCCAAAGTCTGGTGGTGTTTCATTTGGTGAGCACTTTCCTTCAACTTCCTCCACCTACAACAAAATGTAAACAAAAACTTTAACAAGGGATACATGTATGCTTTGATCTTTTTGTTTTTTAAACAAAAAATCGCTCTTTTATAATTGCACTTATTCGAAAATTATTATTTATTTTAAACATTGCATTTAATAAAATGCGGATCAGAAAAAAATTGTTATCAAACATACTTATCTTTTTACATGGAAAATCATATCATAGTTTCCATCTACAGCAACAATTCGATTCGCTTTGAGCTCCGAATACATTTAACTCTTACTTTTGAGCTTTTCTTTCAAGTCCCAATCTAGATGATGCGTTCCACTTAACGACATGAACGACGAAACGAAGCCGTTTCAACAACTAGAGGTCCTATTACATACCACCTACACCAATGAAAGTTAAACAATGTTTTCTGTATATATATGTATGTTCGTACATATATACACCCATTCGACTAGTACGACCCATAAATATAATCATGATCTCTTTGCGCTGTAAATTTGCATTCGGAAATGAGACTGCCTCCCATAAATTTCCCTTCCTTTTCCTTGTAGCCTTGTTTCCTTTCCTAACCACCACTTTTGCTACTACCTTCACCGAAGATATTTTTCCTGATCAGCTTGAAATCTACAGTCAAACATGCTTGCTGACAGACAGGAACGCGAAGAAAATTCGTATACCAATGGAAAGCAATAACTGTACACACGTATTCTGCATGATAAGTACATATATCTACAGTTTTCCTTACTTCTTTAAATAAAATAAAGAATCTTATTCACAATGAGTTTGAGTTATGTATATTAACATGCATATATCCATATACAACACAATCACCTTTTCACATTTCTCATTTCAACTCGGCACGTTTTTATAACTAAATATTTTATATTTTAAGGTTACATGGCTCACGACACATGTTACATCCAAGTTTTTGCTCAGTCCTGAATTTTTTCATAGTTATTTTTTCGTTTTTATTCACCAAAACCCACTTTGCTCCTCGGATCTAAAAAAAAAAGAAAAAAGAAAGGAGTGGTGTCGTTTGGCGGATTGTAGGAAACTCGATGTAGAGAAAAGTACCTATCATGTTCGATCACAATCAGAAGGGACTTTGAGAATTGCGGCTAATACCACCACCTTCAACTACTACATATATTGACATTTTGCCATTTGTATACGCCACAAATTTAGAAATATTTCATTTCAAAGTAAAAGCTTAGTCATTGCGACACATATTGTAGGAATTGTTACTAGAGTAACCATATCATTTGGTAGTACATTAGCTTAATGTAATGCTTCTTTCATGTTTAAGAAGCAGAAGTAAATTTTCGTTAATAATACCAAAAAAGGAAAAGGAAGTGAGAATGAGAAGGGTAGGCCGGTAGGCGTTCAGCTTGAATTAATATCACCTTTATTCATTTTTCTTTGTGGCCAGTGTTATTGTAATCACGAAGGCGTATAAGCAAGAAAGTTAGTACCAAAATGATGATGACCACCTTTACAATTATAAGATTGCTTGAAAACAGAAAAATAGAATGGTAGCGTTATCTTTCACAAGCCTAGTCGTCGTCTTCCAAGCACATGGTGTTTTTTTCTAATGGCTGTAGGGTGACAATGCCCCCCCTCATTTGAAATACATGTAAGCACCGCAACCGTTAGGTTTTGGGATTTTTGAAAACTACCCCACTCCCGTACTTTAAAAAATCATGTTTTTGCAAAGCTTCCATTCGGAGAAAACAGCAGGTTCAGGTGCAGTTTGATCCACAGTGGGCGATGTTCGTGAAAAACGGCCATATTTATTTAATACAAAACCATGTGCATACCTCTTTAAAATCGTCGTGCCATTTTTAGTCAATGAAGTACTAATTTTGATATTAAATAATTTAATTGTTATATTGTTTAAGAGTTCAAATTAATATAAAGTTGTTAGTTAACTGGGAAATGAAGCAAAATGTTGTATTAAAAGTTTATTTTTAGTTTACATACGGTTCATACTTGAATCTATTAGCAATAAAAATCATACCTTTTCATGTATTATGTCAATTTTTAAAATGTTTAAAATAGCTTTTAGAAGCAATATTTTGTCGACTAAAAGTCGTCTTTAGCAACGCACTATAAGGATTTCTGTAACATTACAAAGATCCAATTGTTACACCATATTTTCCCTTGTCAGCTCACCGTATTTATGTGACATTTAGGCGAAGCTCGCATTTTGTTGTAATGAAACATGTCATTTTGAATGTATTTCATTGAATTGAATGAGCTACGCAATAAACTTCATACACAAAACGTCAACAAGGAAAGCACGGTTTGAATTCTTATTAGGAGTGCATATGAACAAATGCCTATATTTAATTAAAATGTGAAATGAATTTCTGGCGAAATGTTTACACAAAATTTCGAAGGAAATTTATTTCAAAACAACTATATACCATGTGCAATATACATCATTTTTCCCGTGAAGAAAACCAACCATTTAAAAAAATCAGACAAGCTCCACAGCTCATTTAGCTGCATCAAATCCTGCTGTTCAGGTGAACGAGCATTTTAAGCAATCAAATGTATGCGTTTCTGTCATATTCCCTCCTGAAACGTTTCCCAGCAAAAAGCAGAGCCAAAGTGAATGATTGAGCCGGGATATAATTATTTTTGATTTTAAATTAGCTGCAATCATGGCCTTAATATTTTTGAAACAAAAATTAGTACCTAATATTGCCATTTGGTAATTCACTTTGGTCATATAAAAATAGTGATAACAATATTGTTGAAAACATTAAATTGGAATGATTACTGCTGGATCCGCTAAATTAAAACGTAAAATTGCAATAACCGATTCGGATAAAAATGTTCATAATTAAATGAAAAAGATGTATCCATAACAAAAAAAAACGAACAAATGAATTATGTATTTGAAAATTAATCTGCAGTGTGTAACAACTCAGCCTACGTGTTTTTTTGAAACTCTCAAATGATTATGATTACATACGGGTTGCATGCATACATGCTTATACAGTAATATACATTTATCTGCCTTTCAAAATGCATTTGAAAATTTAATATATTAAAACCCCAGAAACCATTCTTTTGCCCTCTTGACTCCTACAACGCCTCGTTATCTCTCCCCCTCCCAAAAAAAGAAGCAGAAAAAGTTTGTTGGATATCCTGAAGCTGCTTGCCAATCAACTTCAATATGTCGCTATACTTCAACTGATGCTTCTGTGAAAGTGTAAATACCATTGCAAACATCCATGTCTGCGATATTCGTTGGCGATGGAATGAGCAAAAAGAATACGAAAGTGGAAGCATAAGTAGGTAAGAGAAAGAAAGCAGCAATAAAACATCAGATATTTTCTTTGACTTTCTTTTCCTATATTCCTCTTTTTCCTCCGTCTTTTGCTTTCACTTCCACTACTTTATTCTTCACTGTGACTTTTGAAAGATCATGCTTTGTGACAGCAAAAGACAATCGGCAAAAGAGTAAAAAGTTTGAGCTGGTATTAGTCGTAATGCTAGTATACATAGTATAAACTCTTTTGTTAGCATGTATCCTTTGTGCAAGAACTCATGAAGAAAAGAAAGAACAACAAGAAGGAACAGTACTAGCATTTATTCTATACTGCTGAGCTACAATTCAATAATGTTCTCTATTATATTGGTTGATTTTGTTTTCCACGTCTCCTCCGGAGAAGTTTGGCTGGGTGGGTGGCAGACTAGATGGAAGTGGATAAAAAACAAGGCCTTTTCTCTTGAGTCGTCATCTAAGAGTAGCAACACGCTATTCTTTGTACATGACATATTTTGTTGTTCTATTATGAAACTTTTAGAGAAATGAGACAGGGAAAAGCAAAACCTTTTCGTCCTGTTTCATTTGCTGCTGGACAAAGAAAAATAACAGCAAAACAAGTCGCAAGTAATGCAATGGAATGCAATGTGCTATAAGTGCAAATGGAAATAAAACGTCAATTTTGTAGCTCTTAAAACGACGTTTTAAAAGTAAGGTAAAATGCAATAAAATAATTGTAAGCAATTAAATACAATTTACAATATATAAATGCGTTCAACGCTTAATGCAATCTTCTCTTGTAGCATTGAACTAGAACGTGTTCATATTTACACTTTGTATCCATTCTATCAATGTCATAATATATATTTTGTGCATTACATATGCATACAAAAACTATTGGGATAAAGTGTCATAATAAAGTTCAAAGTATATACACTTCACTACGAACATCATTTTCACAGCAATAGCGACACGGCTATTACGCTTTGTCTAAAAAAACGCATGGCATGATCCCAAATGGAATATCTTATTTGAAAAATGTAATCGTCCATTTAGTTTTTTGTTCGTGAACAAATCCAAGCTAAAAAACTGATATACTTTATGCCCCATGTCCTTTTTGCGTGACAACGCGAGGAGACTAGGCAACCAAAGTGCTTTCGACTAACAAGAGATTTTGAATCGTTGCCAAAAAGAAAAGAAAAATGTTACTTGTTGTTCAGATTAATCTGGCAATGCTTCCATGTAATTAATAATTTCTTATGGTCCGCTTTTGTCTAGCTGTCCACTAGTGAAAGTACACCAAATTCCAAACCACGCAGATTACGCAAACCACCAAAGAAACACGCAGATGACGCATGGAAATGTCAATTTTAAAAGTTATTTAAAACATATACCATATACTTAATAAACTTAATAAGGTGTACAACTATTAAATTTTAGGACCACAGGAAAAACTTCTGGAGGAACTTTAGAAGAAGCTAATCTAAATACATTGACAAATCTGCAATGATTTCACATCAAATCAAACTAGTACTGTAAGTATTATATAAAGAAGTGCTTTAAGTACTTTTTACTGATTTTAAAGTTAAGAAGTAAAAAAATCAATTATAGTTTTTGCCCATTTACAAAGCATGCAACCGTTATTTGTCTGTTTCTCCAAAACTGTTCAGTTTTAGACTATAGTCTCTTGAGAAAGTTTGATGCCAATACTT
>JAQFZH010005185.1:0-10918 GCA_034695485.1 Entomobrya nivalis
GAAGGGCTACTTGATAAAAAAGGAATGCAAACAATTTATAAGAAATGTAAAGGGTAAAGCTGAACACGTTCTGAACATCACGAGAATTTGATTTCAAATATTTTTTGAACATGCATTTTTTGCAAATGAAATAAATACATTGACTTTCTTTTTCATGATATACAAACAATATGAAATACTAGTAAAATTTTGATTAGATATTTTAGAGACTTGTTCCACCATTATTGTCGAGCAATAAACTCTGATATTTTGGGAAGTGAAAGTACGCAATTTATTTTAAACTTTAATGTTTTACAAGATATTTAAGTGGTCCTTTTGAGGTGAGACAAGCAACTGAGCTCACTTGTACCTAGTTTGCCTGCTTTTACTCTCCATTTCTTTGAATTCTTGGAGTCTGCATCACTATGTCTGTAAATGCCAAGGTTATTGAGGTCAACCATCTGTATGGCTTACTTTACGAAATGGAAAATACTGAGATATACCATCAGCAAAGTATATAAATTTACCCTCAAGATTTAACTAGTTTTCTTTTCCAGGTTAAGAAGTTGATAAGCCTTGGAAAAAACTCGGGAGTTGTATGGTTTTAACTATTGTACAAATGTATTTCTAAAGAATTCGTATCATATTTATTACACGGGTTTGAAAGTAGATATTAATGAATTGCAGATTTCCCTGAATAAAAGTTTACTTAGTTCATTAATATTTCAAAATAATCTTCATTCTAGAATCCACTAACAAAAATAGGTAGGTAAACATTTTAGACTAACAAAAAAAGCTGTTATTTTACTATTTCGTGGTATCCACATGTTTTCTTTTGCAACTTGTTCCACAATCATCTAGTAAAAAGTTTGAATGTTTGGGTTTAGTTGGTTTTGTATAATGTATAATTGAACAAGTAAAACAAATACAATGGAATGTAAAAAGTTACTGCACATTTTTAGGGAGTCCTTATTTCCACATCGAAGTAATTATTGCTGGATACAAAAATAATTGCACGGTTTCATTTTTTATGAAGTAACTCAGCTCAAACATCTTTCTCTTTTTATCTATGTATATATGTACGTAAATACGTGGTACACATATTATTTAAACATATAATTATAAAACCCGTAAGGTTTCAACATGATCAAACGTTGCACACCTTGAAAACAATCGAATGTAGTGCAAGTAGTTGGGTACATTTTATATATTGAAAACAAGCGGAATGTTTAATCCAAATATTCCTGTAACATATACAATCAAGTATTCATGTTGCAATTATTAGATTTTGCAAAAATAGTAGTCACAGCTAGTACTGCGTTAAATAACAGCTTATTATAACCATTTACATCTTTTTGTTCAAAAGTACCAATTATGGTCTGCCTATTTCTGCAATGTATATACTGAGTATGCATACAGCTGTGAGTAATGTGTAATGTGTATGTGCATCCGACTTTCCTTTTGTGTCAGCTTTGTTGTCAGTCAAGCTCCAGGGTTTGCGTTTCATTTAAACTTCTATTTGTCAAATGAAACTGGCAGAGTTTCGAGATCAAATTACCAAGAGTAAAAGGCAATGAAGCGGTTTAATCATTTGGTAATTAGATAGTAGCAAATGCAGTAATTGCTCATCACATGGCCTACTTGAGGTTTCAAATACATAGTCCGTTTCATTAATACGTACGCAAATTCAAATTCAGATATCCCAGCAGTAAGTTGATGAAAATACTAGATATTGATACGATACGATAGCTAAGGCTCTAACTTAAAAATGTGCCGAAGGATTTTTCTCCAGCTGCTTCTACGTTAGAGGAACGTGGCAAAAAGTAATTCAGTCAAAACCCCGATTTTTTTGGGTATTTTTCTTATTGAACATTTCAAATCGACATAACTTTCCTGATTGAATCTCAAATGTCGTAATTTTGGTTTTAAATTAGTCAAATTGAACATGCATTTCAAATATGGCTACTATTTTTTTTATGGGAAATCGAAAAATCTGAAACGGCTGGGGCATGATTTTTATCAAAATCCAATTTGGCGCATTTTAGTTTTAAGGGAGGCCAAATTCAAGTAAACCAGCCAGCATTTCGTCGAAAATAGTTTCACAGATAATCTGAAGTACTCAAATTATAGCTCACAACTTGCTTTACAATTAATGATATTTGGATATTTGTACACCCGTTGTGCTTCTCCAGCATTACATTTTATGTTGCATATGTTTTTTGTAATTTTGGTAAATTGACGATCGTTCTTTCGATTCTTGTGCTCGACACTAATTTCATCACAGAGGAAATCTGTCATGGCTCTCGTTGTTGCCCGAAATCTGGGTTATAATCCACTAAAAAGAATTAGTTGTTTTTACTTGACCAAGCTTCAAGACAAGCCTTCAAAATATAACGCAGTTATATAATGACATTCTTTCGTAATTGGAGTTTCTGATCTTCTTGATGTCTGAGCTGCCACCAATAAACTGATGCACATACATGGCAATGCTTGTGCATATTTTTAAGTTAGAACCTTAGCTATCTTCTCATATCAACATTTGGCCAATTCATGAACTTTCTACTGGGATATCTGAATTTGAATTTGCGTACGTATTAATGAAACGGACTATGTATATTGTTTTGAAAATAGTGTTCTTGGGATGAAATTGACATCTATTTATTTTGACTACAAGTCATGTTCAAGCAGTGATTATAATTGTTAAATAACTTGTAAATTAATAGTGGGTCAATTGTATTCTACGAAAGTTTTATTTTATTTTAGAGTTTATTACAATGTAAATAATTGGGTCATGTGACAATAATTTTCGAAGGCTGCGTTTTGGTCTTGTTTGCTAAAGTAAATGTCAAAGTTTACAAACAAGTTACCTATGTTCATTCTGAAACCAAGTCATTTCATAAAATATCATTTAAAGTTTAGATGTAAGAGCAGCAACTTAAACAAGAGTATTTTTCAAGTTATCTTCCAACTTTTCAGAAGTTGTTTACGCTTTCAAAAACTTCAAAGGTATACTTGTGTTCTAAGAAAACAATAGATTCAAGTTCGAATACAAGCAAAAACAGGTTCAGACATATGATTACAGATAAAAGGCGTTTTAAATAATTAAATGGTCTTTAAATGTATCATCCTGTTGACATGACATAATGACATATTCGTAATTGCATACATGCATACATGTAAGAAACCGAGAAGCTTAAAACAAAACATAAAAGGTCTAACTTTTTAGGGATCAGGGGATAGTTATTTTGGCTGTAAATTTCAGCATTTAAAATTGCATTTGTATTTGCGAATCCTCGTCCTCATAGCACTGCTGTGAATATACTTAGTCCTTTTTTATTAAGGTGACAAGCATACTTGGAATCTTCTTGTTTGAAGAAAGTGAATATTTCTTTTCAATACGCAGTACGTTATTATTAACATGTACTTATATTCTGGAAAAAATTGATTACACATGTAATAAAGCTATTATTTTACATTTCCTGTCAAAACTACGTTATATAAGAATTATGTCACGACATGATCAAAAAGCATGAATCGAATCTGCTTATACAACTGAAGTAAATTTACATTTGCATTGTTCAAAACAAAGAGCATTTTCAATAGACAAGTAATGTCTTTCAAATGAAGCAGCCTCATAAAACATCAAAAGGAAAACATCCAGGAAAAAACTATTTATTTTGTATCCGGCTGCTGTGTTTAAACTGCATCTTCCAAGACAATCTTATTTACATTTGCATGACTGATTTATTGTAGTCAAGAGCATACATTGTTCACCTGAACCATTTTTAAGGAGAAAAAGATCTAAAGTTTTGAAAAAAAAACTTTAACTTGCTTGACGAAAGTTTTGTGTAAAATTATTATAATTTATCCTCCAAGTTATTATTTTATGAATACAGCTTTTGTTGTTCTGTCTTATCTTGTGCTGAGTTGTAGAACAAATGCAAGTAGTTATAAGTATGGTACAGTTTCACTTGTATTTTATTCCAACACCAGCTTTAAATTCTTCAGGATAGAAGATGAACGAGTTTTTCAAGCATTTACGTTAACACCGTCATTTGTTAAATATGAGCTAAAAAACTATGGTTGGTGATGCGTGCTTTGTCAACAAGTAACCTAATGTATCCCATTTTTCATGCAGTGTTTAAACTAGATTTTCTTGAAGGTTGGATTTTTGGTGTACATGACATTTAGAAAGTTATTAAAATCTTTAGCTTAGAATCAAAATTTTCTTTGTTGCTGAAAGCACTGAAACTTTTGTTCCATAATATATCATCATTCATACCATATATATATATATATATGTTTTTACGCAATGTATACTTCTGAAGATAATAAATCTATTTTGGAAAAATCTGCATTATTTAAAGCATTATTAATATGTGAATAGCTCAGGCGTCCTCATATATATGAATGCTAGCATGACACGTTTTTTGTTTATGAGTTTGAGTTTAATTTTGTACTTAATTAAATCATCATTATTATTAGGTAAATTACACGGATACTAGGATATCCGGTTAAGCTTTTTTTGCTACGGCTCATTGTTGTATTTGTTTAATTTTGACAAGTGACCTAAATAAAGCGAAAAGAAAGCTTATGGATAAATACTAAGATATATACTTGTTGTATGTACATCCTGTAATCTTTGTCCTGTATTGTTGTTCGTGAATATACGATATTTTTTGTTCTTTTGAAATGGTCGAAACAATATGGGGAACACGTGTCTTTATCAAAATGTAAATATACTAATGGGTTGTCACAAATGTTATTAGCTTTAATTACGAAGAGTGCCAAATGCTATGGAATGGACTTTGACTTATGTTATTAGCTTTCTCTTCTGTTTAAATTTTAAGTGAAAGCATATCCATTAATAGACAGTTTTTTATGCCTTATTTAGGCGTTTGAGCTAAATAAAGCAATACAAGAGCTTTATGGTGAAATAATAAATATAATCTTTTGTATGTTTTCGGTTAACTTGATCGGTATAACTGTGTACCTGGTTATTCACCGAACATAAATATATTTGTAGCTTGTCATCTTCTTCTGACTCTTGATACGAGATTTCCACATTTTGGCTTCTTTGATGCTGAAATTATTTACCCATCACATGTTTGGCCAATTTCTCTAGTTTGAAAATTTTGTTATGTCGTTTTAATGAACATGTGACCACTTATCAGACTTCAAATACAAAGTCGGAAGAAAGATTTAGTTAGGCATAGCACGGCAGGTGAGTGCTGTTTGACCAGAACTCGTAAGATCTCTGAAGTTAAGCAACGCACCCTCGCCGGGACAGTTGGATGGGTGACCGCCAATCGAGTGCTGATGGAATGGTGTTGTGTTCCACAGAAGCACCCTCGGTGGGATCTATCTACTTCTGTGGTAGAACTGTCGTGGCCCTACTCTGCTCGGAGAGTACCATCTAATGGTCAGTACGGAGTAGGTATGCTATGATGGCTATATGAGGCACTACGGTGGTGTTACGGCCATCATAGCATCCCAATAGAGCGTCCGTTCTCTATAGGAAAGGTACACATGTGTGCACAGGGTCAGAGCGCAATAATTCATTAACTTGGGTTCGTCGCCTCGGTATACCGAGACCTTACATACAATACAATAGGCATTGTATGAATAATAAATAGTTCGATACTTTTTATTGACGTCTAACTATTCGATAAAGGACAAAAACAACTTTCACAAATGTCCCCTTTCTTATCAGAAAACTTTCATCTTTCTGCTGAAAAATGTGGAGTGGATCATACCAAAAAGCTTTTAGGCAAAAAAAACCTGAAAAAGTTTTTAAGGTAACTTTTAATGTAAATTTTATCATGCGTCTAAACACGTGCTTTCCCACTTTCTCTCTCCAGAAAATGAAAACTTTATTATTGTGAGCCTTTTACTCGATTATATATGCAAGAATACATCAAAAACATGAAAAACCCAAATTAAAAATGTATTTCCTCTAACCAGGATTTTTTGTATTTAACTTGAAGTTTATACAGATCGAAGTTGCTTGAATGTATTCATATCAAGATGGCAAAATCGTATAACTTATGATCTAAACGATCTGTTCATATACATATGTTTACTATAATATTCAATGAAACAATAATAATAATAAGGTTTTTTTGAAGCGTTTATATAAAGAACCAAATGAGAACATGATGATAAATTGAAACGTTCCATACAATTGGAAATCAAACTATATTTGACGTTTAAACGATGAAAAATAATAAGCGACATTCTATCACTTGATTTAGCACTTTGATAAATTAAATTTGCCTTAGAAAAAAATGTGTGGGTTTTTATCTCGAATGTTCGCCAAGAAATGACATGATGGCTTTATGTTGGTCTTGTGAAGAGAAAAAGCCTCTAGCTATTTTAAACAATATTGTTAGATAATTATTTCAGAACTAGAATCACTTGACTCCTTTTCATTTTGCTTGCTTTCATTTTTGTCTGGTTCCACTTGAAGATGTACTTGAACACTTTGTAGTTTCGCGGAAGTTGTGGGTGTAAGCAATGCTGGTCTAGCAGAGCTTTCCTCTTGGTTGGATTGTTGTATGCATTGAGTATTGGGTGCTGAAACGGCTAAATGTACTGATGTTCCTGTGAGTCCCGCAGTAGCCATTCCACTCATTTCAATAGCATCAAATTTGTTAAGATTTTCTTTCTTTTGATCTTGCTTTTGATGTGGTTTTTGGTTTGTGTTTTAAAATTGGGTCTATCCATCCAAATAGTTTTGGTCTGTCTTGCCCACTGTGGTCAGTGCTTTCTGGAAGATTCCCCATGTTTTTCTGGAGGCATGGTGCGAAAAATGTTGCAATGGACATATCCTCCAGCAAAAACACGTAGGTTAATGGACATAACACGAATGCGGAGTAGTTGAGATAGACAAACGGTGTTAGAAACTTGACGTAATCTGTTCTCCATCCAAGTCTGCTAAATATTTTGTGGAGGAAGATGCCAAGGCCATTTGGGAGCCATATAAGTATAAATATAATTGTGTGATGATAAATAAATTACACTTTCCGTAGTCGTTTTCTCAATCTTTCGTTCTGATTTAGATTCAACAAAATATTTTAAAGTAGGGATAAATATTAACACTGTAACCATTTAAATTGAAATATATACAACAAAACAGTGAATCTATTTGAACAATTGTAACAACGTCTTACCTAAAACCCTAGCAGCTATCCAAATGAAGATCGTATTTTGATCGTAGCTATATAAACATTAAATAAAGTTGCTATTAGGGTAACGAACCACATCTTACAAGATTAATATTAAATTAAGACGTGAAGTCTTGTCCTTACCTCCAATAAGGTACACACAAATCATCACGTTGAACAGTATCAACCGCAAGCTCTCGTAAGTAATGAGCTCTCTGCTTCAATTGAGCCAAGTAAAGGTATCTTGAGAATATAATGAATAAAAAAACGTTTAGACCTTGAGTAGTATTTCATGCCGTTAAGCTTTCTAGTACGAAAAGGCTTTTTATGCAAAATGCTTCCAATTTTTAACAATAAAGCTAAATCCCGAAGGTAAAATAGGAATTTACACGGTATAATTTTATGATTATTACTAAAAGCTTTTATGAAATTATATATCTACGTAGCTGTTTGCATCATCACTTTCACTAACGGTTATGTAATAACAACATACATAGCTCATATCACTTCCATTTGTAAAACTATATTGAAACGAAGCACTAACTGTTTTATCACTCTCTTCCATGGTAAATATTAGAAGAAAAGGGGTTTATGATCTCGATCAAGTTGATCAAGAAGTTGTTGGTGCGGAAATGAGACGAACGTGCAAAATACATGGGAATATTTTTTTCAAGCGAATGAAACGGAGAAAGTAGGTAAGCACAATGGCAGAGAATGCTTCAATGCGAAATGTTCGTTTCAACGCCTCACGAGCAACTGAGCTCTTGCTTCGTGGTAAACTTGCTTTTTCTTTTGAATTTATATGCTTTCTTCCTAACCTACTCAACATTCCTTTTATCAAAAAAGCTCGTTCTTTTGGGCTCAACAGGCTCTTTCTCCTAACCTGCTGAACACCTGACCTACATAAAAAGCAAGGCTTTTGGGTTTCAACAGACTTCCTCTGTTCAACTAGTATTAGACCAATACAATCTTAATGTAAAAATACGGCAGAATTTAATTTTTTTAACTGGTACAAAAACGGTCAATCTTCTAAAATAGCTTAAGTGTCCTCATTTGACATTCTTTGTCATCGCTTTACTTGGACAAGTAGCCTTTTGTCCTATTTGAGCGACACTCTTGACATTTTCAGCCTTTGTTGTTGTCTGTGAACGATCCAGCATAAATTATATACATTATAATGTGGTAAGGTATACATATAAAACGATATCACAAGCTTTCACATATACTCATACTTTCATCAGATATATTCTTGATGTGTTTTCGAGCAATAATTCCTCTTATCCTACTATACCATTCTACTAACAGATCGTTGGAAATGCTCTTATATTTGGTTCAAAATAACAATTTTTTAATACAATTGTTTACAATTTACCGGGTTTAAAACTATAACAAACTAGATGTGTTTTCCTTTTGTTGTTCTATTTAGTCATAAGCTTTGTGTATACATTACTGACAGATGTATCTTTGTTCCGCAAGATGGACACGACAATAATGTGTCATTAAATTGTGTGACATGACAAACCACTTTTGTTATAAATTTATTAGTTCAGTAATTTTTTATCAGAACAGTACACTCAAAGTTTTACCAGATGGCTATATATTTAATGAACGTAATAGGCTTTTACAAGCGTCAATTTAATATTACAACGCAAAAACTATGAAAAGTGACATGTCATGAAATAAACTTTGCACTATTCACTTTGCTTTCTCCTTGGGTTTAACTTTTAGTGAAAGCATTTGTTTAGTTTTGACAAGTGTGTCAAATAAAAGGAAGAAGAGCTTATGGTGGTATATTAAATATTATCTTTTGTTTTTTGAAATGCGCACTTCCTACAACCTTTGATCTATATTGTACTTTGGACATTTCTACGTATGGAAATAATTGATATTTTTCTTTTTATTGAAAAGCGATCAAATAAACGGAAGTTTAGAACAAGGTCGATCGTTCTGAAATTAATTTTGAACTACACACTTTGCTTTCTCTTGGGCTTTAGTTTTAGATGAATAGACTTCCGCTGCAAAAAATACTTTTGTATTTGTTTAATTGTGACAGAAATTGAAATTGAATTGAAAACTCAATTGTACTGAATAAAGCCATAGAAGAGAATATGTCAAATTGGTATCTTTGTGTTTGTGTTGTTTTTATGCGACTTCCTGTAACCTTTGGCGTCTATTGCACATTAGAAATTTCTTATGTTCATGACTATTGGCGTTTGGTAAGAAACCCACGAGATATAAACATGATATTGCTTTAAATCTCCTTCTTATTCCCAATGCCAAGTTGATACTTTTTGACATCTTTGATCAAACCATAAATTCACTTTAAATGTCACCAAAATCACTTTAAGCTTTACCAAAACCTTGCAACCTTGTCATTTTGGGTTTTATCTGCATATGACAGGCTATCACATTTCAAACCATAAGTTTAAAGAAAGATGTCTAAATAGACCAGTTAGTTATCACGTCTTTACGTAATTTCAAACGTACGTAAATTATTATACGAAAAAAACCTTTGATGCATAAGGTACACCAGCCCAGTAGTAATTTTGTTGAGATCCCTCAAGTCCAATCCAACTAACTTGTCATTAGTTTGCAAATGTAAACTTTGCTCTGGTTACGTATTGTATGAATCAAAACTGTCTCGATGGGTTAATTAACGGCGTAAAGCTATTTGACATAAGCTACCATCAAAGGATAAAATATCCCCTTTCTAATTAAAAAGATTGGAGACCTTTTTGATCTAACGGCTAAAGTTTGACATGCCTATTAGTTTATTTCTACAAATTGTGTATTCAACATCAACAAGTGGTAGATATCTCATTTTTTATGCAATATTCAAACAAAGGTTTGGGTTCAACTTTCAGTTTATTTTTTGTATATTTTGAGCTGTCCAAACTAAAAAGAGATTTTCCAGCTGCTAAACATATGGGATATGAAAGTTTAGAATGAAATATTAAATATCATCTTTTGTTGTTTGTTATGCGCATCTCTTATTATATTTGACATATAATATACCGGTGAAAATAACTTTATTCGTGTACAATGTTTTCAAATCTTCTGACATGCCATAATGTAAATGCAAAACTGTAATCTTCGTTTCATATGCTTGATTCAATAATTATAATGATAACATATTTTCAGAAAAGTGAGATTAAAATTTCGCTTATGAAACTGATCTTCATGTTGGATATCATGAACTATAAGGTATTAATATGAATTTCAAACTTACATAAATTACAACTGGATTACAATAAGATCATTAAATATCAAACGGAGAACATTCTGGCCCAGAAGCGTACCTCTGACTTTTGTTATATAATATACTTGTTGAAAGTTATAAGGTATTCGACACATCATTTAGTCATATCGAGAGTGTCAGTAAGATATTTCGGTCCACCTGTTCAGTTTTCTTTTGTGCTTGGTCATAAACCGAATATAATCTGAGTTTGCTTGTTATTTTCTTGGTAATCAAACTTTCCTGATTTCTAACTTATTGGTTTCTTTGATTATGAAATACACATAACAGACATGCTTTATTTGTGAAAACTGAGATATCGCAAGTCATATCATGGAGACATGGAAAGTTAACTCTAGTTATGTAATTCATGGATCATAATTCGCTCGATGTTTTAAGTTACAACGCCAAGTTATTCGATAGTGGCCACCATCAAAGCGACAAAAATTCCATATTCTAATTGTATGATCACAATGCGTGTGATGCTGATGATGAATGAGGTTCGAGTGATAGCAATTAGTTTAACTGTTAGTTAGTT
>JAQFZH010005186.1:0-10909 GCA_034695485.1 Entomobrya nivalis
CGATAAGTGTTCAGCAAATTATACTGATCAGTCAAATCCCACGATGTTTTCCAGAGATATTTGTCCAAAAAACCGCAACGCTACTCCTACATCAGAAAATGAAGCCATTACTATTAAAGAAGAACCAACAATTTTATTTTCAAATTTTGAAGAAAATGACAGGATAGATGACGATGATAACTGTGATACTGAACACTTGTGGGAAAATGCCTCAACAGTTTCATCCAATCTTCAAATTTCTGACACTGCATTGGGACCCCCATTTATTGAGGAACGAAAGCGTCGCCCTCCTCCACTTTCAAGGCAATCGACCTGTACTTTGAGCAAACTTGCTTATCATTGTGAAATATGCCCAAGCAAATTTAAACACTTTTTGCACAAAGTACGTCATTTCAAGTTGTGTCATGATCTAGAAGGAAAGCCCGAAGCTACACCTACTTACAAATGTGAAATAGGAGATTATAAAGCCTACTTTCTACGAACTGACCAATTAAGAAAACATTACAACCTTGACCATCACAGTTCATTGCCATTGCAATCATCTGATGAATCAGAAAAAAAGGCTAGTCGTCATCCACCACCTCCAAAACAATTGACTTTTGCTTTTGAGTGTGAAATTTGCACAAGACAGTTTAAAGTAAGTGGGCAAAAAGACCGTCATGTCAAAGCTTGTCATGGTCTGCAAGATAGTTCTAAAGCAAGTGATATTTTCAAATGTGAAATAGCAGATTGCAAAGCTTACTTTCTCAAGAATAATTATCAGCTATCAAAGCATTATGACGTGGAGCATAAAGGTTCTGCGCAAGAAGCCGAATCAAAAGAGGAGACTAATAAGGAATATGGGTGTAAAAATTGTGGGAAGATATTTGTGGGATGGGGAAGATTTATGGAACATTCAACCAAGTTTAGGATTAAGAGTTGTGCAAATTTTGAGTGCAAATTTTGCGAATAAAAGTTTCCATATCGGATTGGGTTAAATAAGCATTTAAGCTTAAGGCATCAAAATGAAATGAAAGGAAAATATAGAGTGTAAGATAAAAAAATAAAGAAAAATGTCCAAAGAAAGTTTCGTTGTGAATTTTGTAAAAAAAAATACTTTCCGGAAATAGCTCATCTGAGTAAACATATTAATTAGCACGTGCGCCACCTATCGAATCGAAGTGTATATTTTGCTTCTAAAATTTTCATTTAAAATGAAAGCATTTAAAAAAATGTTCCATGCAACTGCAATACGGCTTTTACACAACAATTCATAAATACATGTGCATCTTAAGCTTTGACATAGAAGCCGATGCACCTAAAAAGAAAAAAAAACAGCTGATGTGTGTGTTGTCGTTTCTGTAAACAAGCTCATCTCTCCTCAAACACATAAGTTTAGTACATGCTGACTTGGTTCAGCGTAGCTCAAATCTGCCTGTTGTTCTGTTTACATTCCACAAATAATAAAAAATAATTAAAGGTAATTCATTGACACCATTATCGATATATTTATTAGTGTATAGTACAACTGCCGGTTTTAAAATGGCCATGACTGGAAGTTCATCAGGATTTTGTTTGTTTTGTTATAAAAGCACAGAAATTCCTCCTGTTGCCACTGATGGATTATTGGAAAGTGCTAAAAAATTAGCAAAAGTACTAAATAGTGGTACAAGTGATCAAAATGTGCGCATAGATGAAGATCAACTTTTGACAGGATTTAGTGAGAATTATAAGTTGCTAAATTACTGTAGTAACTGCGATACAATTATGACACAGCTTTGTGAAATATACAATCAAATAAAAAGGTTAGAGCTGCAGTTAGATTTGAAGTTGGATAAGCTTGTGGATAAAATAAGTTTTGCTAATAAAGTGCCCTCAAGATGGGTACACATGACCAAAGCTTTGGAGGAACATTTCCAAGATGACACAGGGAACAACACAACTGCTAGCCAAAATGTCATTCGGGAATTTAGACAAAATGTACTAAAAGCTGGTAATGAACATAATAAAAAATAATCACACAAAAGTTTAACAAAAATTATTATTTTTAACTTAAACTAATTAAAATGTACCTTATGTTTTATATTATTTAAGCCCAACACCGGAAACAAAACTCTCAACCCAATCTTCAGTCTCAAAAGATCCATTTGAAGAGACAGCATGGTCATGGGAAGGAAATGGATAATAAATCAAAAGGAAAGGACAAGAAACAAATTTTGGAAGATGATTCTGATGACCTCGTTGACACCACGACGATTTCTGGCCACAGTGATGACAATAAAGATAACCATTGGTCACCGGGCCATAATTTGGAGGAAGCCATGCCACTAAATGCAGATGCTGACAGGGAATGTATTGAAGAAGTGTAAGTAGACTTATTATAATTCAACAACACATGATAAATACCCATTAAGGGCACAAAGTTTATATTATTTTTAATATTTGTTGTTTTGTAGGGAACACAATGCAGCATTTATCCCAGTTAATAAGGTTGAACATGCAGCCGTTGTGGACTGTATGGATGAGGATGAATATTTAACGGAGAAAAATTTCAACACGACGGAAGTACAATCCACTGAAGTGGTGGACAGTGGCGGTACTCCTAGGACGGAAAGCGAAAGCATCGTCATTAAAGAGGAACGGACGATTTTATTTTCAAATTTTGAGCAAACTGACACGATGGACAGTGAAGATAATTGTGAAACTGAACACTGGTGGGATAATGCGTCAACAATTTCATCCACTCTCAATATTTCTGACACGGTGGTACCCCCATTTATTGAGGAGCAAAAGCGACGACCTCCTCCACTTCCAAGGCAATCGACCTCTGCTTCTTCGAGCAACCTTGCTTATGAATGTGAAATATGCCCCAGCAAATTTAAACATTTGATGCACAAAGAGCGTCATTTCAAGTTTAATCATGATCTGGACGGAAAGGCGGAAGCTGATACATTTAAATGTGAAATAGGAGATTGTAAAGCCTACTTTCTAAATACTGATCAATTAAGAAAACATTACAACTTTGACCATCAAAGTTCATTGCCACTACAATCATCTGTTGAATCAGAAAGAAAAGCTGGTCGTCGTCGTCAACCACCTCCAAAACAAATGACATTTTCTTTCAAGTGTGAAATATGCACAAGACAGTTTAAAGTAAGAGGACAAAAAGACCATCATGTCAAAGCTTGTCATGGTCTACCAGGGAGTTCTGAAGCCACAGAAGTTTTTAAATGTGAAATGGGAGATTGTACAGCTTACTTTCTCAAGAAGTACCAATTACATAAGCATTATGACGTGGAGCATAAAGATTCTGCGCAAGTTGAACCAAGTGACGAGAGTAATAAGGAGTATGAGTGTAACAGGTGTGGGAAGGTGTTTATAGGCTGGTTGAAATTTACTAAACATTGTAACAAGTTTAGGTTTAAGAGTTGTGCAAATTTCGAGTGCAAATTTTGTGGAGAAAAATTTGCATATGTGGTTTTGTTGAATAAGCATTTGAGTGACAGACATAAAAATGAAATGGAAGGTAAAGATGGAGTTCGAGGAAATAAAAATGTGGAGAAGGTTATTCAGGCAGTTGAGAATGCTGAAGAGAAAGAGACTTGTGTGGATGGGAAAGGTGACATGGATAATGATAAAACAAGTGAGGTAAACCTGGTGGATGAAAAAAGGATGAATTTTGAATCGAACGTTTTTGGAAGGAAAGGAGTATGTTTGGAAAGTGGAAATTTAGTAGAGATAGAGGATCTTGACTGAAAGACAATTTCCACCTGTAAAATAATATAAAAAAGGGACCACTTGTAATTAATTTAATGTAGTCTTAGTTTTTATAAATTAATACTTCAATAAAAAAAACAATGAAAATCGCAACCGTGTTAAACCATGATGATTAATGACTATGAGATGAAATTTGATAATATTTAATTGTGATACTCTACGGTTAATTTGATGTAATAGTTTACATGTAATTTTTTAATTGGCTTGCTATTCCAATAAATATTAACTGGTATAGATAAGCCTAATATCAAAGATTGGTACATTATTGTAATAACTCTTATTGCCATTAAAATGATTAGTAAATACTTATATTCTAAAATTTTCATTTAAAAAGAAAGCTTTTATTTTTTTTATAAAATTATGCATACAATCCTTACACTTAAAATGTATTTTACATATGTGCTAAATGCTATAGTGTTTAAAAAAAAGTTCCATGCAACTGCACCACGACTTTTACACAACAATTCATAAATACATGTGCATCTTACGCTTTGACATCGAAGCCGATGCAACTAAAAACAAAAAGAAACAACAGCTGATGTGTGTGTTGTCGTTTCTGTACACAAGCTCATCTCTCCTCAAACACATAAGTTTAGTGCATGCTGATTTGGTTCAGCATAGCTCAAATCTGCCTGTTATGTTCTGTTTACATTCCACAAATAATTAAAAATTAATTAAAGTTAATTCATTGACACCATTATCGATATATTTATTAGTGTACAGTACAACTACCGGCTTTAAAATGGCCATGACTGAAAATTCATCAGGATTTTGTTTGTTTTGTTATAAAAACACAGAAATCCATCTTGATGGCCCTGATGGATTAGTGGAAAGTGTTAAAAAATTAGCAAAAGTAATAAATGGATCTACAAATGATCAAAATGTGCGCATAGACGAAGATCAACTTTTGACAGGATTTAGTGAGAATTATAAGTTGATAAACTACTGTAGTAACTGTGATACAATTATTACACAACTTTGTGAAATAGACAATCAAATAAAAAGGTTAGAGCTGCAGTTAGGTTTCAAGTTGGATAACCTTGTGGAGAAAATAAGTTTTGCTAATCAAGTGCCATCAAGATGGGTACACATGACCAAAACTTTGGAGGAACATTTTCAAGATGACCCAGGGACAAACATAGCTGCTAGCCAAAAGGTTATTCGGGAATTTAGACAAAATGTATTAAAAGCAGGTAATGAACATATTAAAAAATAATCACTCAAAAGTTTAACAAAATTTTTTTTTTAAGGTGAACTAATTTAAAAAAAACTTTACGTTTTATATTAATTAAGCTCAACACCGGAAACAAAACTCTCAACCCAATCTTCACTCTGAAAAGATCCATTTGAAGAGACAACATGGTCATGGGAAGGAAATGGATAGTAAATCAAAGAGAAATATAAGAAGACGAAAGCCCAACAAACAAATTTTGGAAGATGATTCCGATAAACTCGTTAAATCCACGAGGATTAGCAATAGCAACAGTGACGACAATCAAGATAACCATTTGTCGTCATCAGACGATAATTTTGAGGAAGAAATGCCAATAAATGAAGATGCTGAATTTATTGAAGAATTGTGAGTACACTTATTATAAAAATATTTTTAAAATATTTTAAGTACAAATTTTTAATTGTTTTCATTATTGGTGTTTTGTAGGGAACATAATGCAGCATTTGCACTAGTTAAGGTTGAACGTGCAGCTACTGTTGATGACATTGATGAGGATGAATATTTAATGGAGGAAAATTTCAACACGATGGAAATACGATCCACTGAGGAAAATGAGTCTGAAGAGTACATAACTGTTTGTTGTGAATTTTGTAAGAAACCCTTTCCTGGAATGACCCAATTGACACAGCATATTAATGAAGATAAGTGCTCAGCAAATAATGCAGATCAGCCAAATTCCACGAGAAATAAAATTTGTCCAAAATGTGGAAAGCAGTTGAAGACAAATTTCTATTTGAAAGTACATTTAGAATGGCATAAGAGCCCGGATGAGTGGAAATTTAAGTGTCAAGTTTGCGGAAAGAAGTTTCATAGTAAAAATAATTTAAGACGACATTTAAAGGGTCATGAAAAGGATTCAAGTAAACGTTTGGAGCTATCCCAAGCAATGGAAACCGGAAACTCCCGAAATCAATCCGAAAACATCACAAACGATTTTGCCAACAACGACGCTACTCCTTCGTCGGAACATGATGCCATTATTATTAAAGATGAACCAACAATTTTATTTCCAAATTTCGAGGAAAGTGATACGATGGATGATGATGATAACTGTGATACTGAGCACTGGTGGGATAACGCGTCAACAGTTTCATCCACTCTCCAAATTTCTGACAAGGTGGTACCCCCATTTATTGAGGAGCCAAAGCGACGTCCTCCTCCACTTCCAAGGCCATCGACCTCTGCTTCTTCGAGCAAACTTGCTTATGAGTGTGAAATATGCCCTAGCAAATTTAAACGTTTGATGCACAAAGAGTGTCATTTCAAGTTCAATCATGATCTGGAAGGAAAGCCCGAAGCTACACCTACTTACAAATGTGAAATAGGCGATTGTAAAGCTTACTTTCTAACCTATAACCAATTACGAAAACATTACAACCTTGACCATCAAAGTTCATTGCCATTACTATCATCTGATGAAGCTGAAAGAAAGGCTGGTCGTCATCGTCGTCGTCTACCACCTCCAAAACAAATAACACTTTCTTTCAAGTGTGAAATATGCTCAAGACAGTTTAAAGTAAGAGGACAAAAAGACTATCATGTCAAAGCTTGTCATGGTCTACCAGGGAGTTCTGAAGCCACAGAAGTTTTCAAATGTGAAATGGGAGATTGTACAGCTTACTTTCTCAAGAAGCATCAATTAAATAAGCATTATGACGTTGAGCATAAAGTTTCTGCTCAAAAAGCGGAACCAAAAGACGAGACTAATATGGGACATAAGTGTAAAAAGTGTGGGAAGGGATTTGTGGGATGGGCGAGATTAAGGGAACATTTAAACAAGTTTAAGTCTAAGAGTTGTGCAATTTTCGAGTGCAAATTTTGTGGAGAAAAATTTTCATATCGGATTGGGTTGAGTCAGCATTTGAGTTTAAGGCATAAGAATGAAATGGAAGGTAAATATAGAGTGCGAGGAAATAAAAATTTGGAGGAGGATCATAAGAAAGTTGATAACGTTGAAGAGATAGACACTAGTGTGGATGGGAAAGGTGATACGGATAATGTTCCAACAAATGAGGTTAACTTGGAAGAAGAAAAAATTATGGATTTCGAACCAAATGTTTTTGGGAGGAAAGGAGAGTGCTTGGAAAGTGGAAGTTTAGTTGAGATAGAGGAACTCGACTAAACAAAATTTTCTTGTTAGGTTCCGTGCTTAAAAGTTAAAATTATGATTTTTTTCAATTTAAAAAATATGGAAAAAAGGTACTCGTTGTAATTAACTTATTATTTAATGTAGCTTTAGTTTTTATCAAATTATATTTATAAAAGTTATAAAATAAATGAATTTTTTGAAGTAGAAATATATTTTAAGCGTTTTTTTGTGCATTTGTATTTATTTGTTTAATGGCTGTTTCTTACATTGAATAGTTAATATTTCAGTTAAATCCCTTGATGTGATAATTATTTCAATAAATTGGAATTCTATAAATTTAATGCAAGTCTGAATACATTATTTGTGACGATTTTGTTCCACTGCATAGATTGCGATGTATGCTGTTTTTCGATGTTCTCGTAACAAAGCATCACAGCTGATGTTTGGGTTTTTGTGGCTTATTTTCCTCAACAAATCATCACACAAGCACACTATCAGCACACTATCATATGTTGGGATGTCGAGCTTATTTTTTTCACAAATGTCATTTCAAAATATAACGTGCTCACAAGTTGCTGCTACAATCAATACTGTTTCAATTAAAATTACATAGAAATTTCAAAATGTCAAAGCTAATAAATTCTACAGGCTTTTGTTTGTTCTGTTACAGAACTATTGAGTTTCCCATTAAAACTGCCAAAACCATAGATAATATTAACAAGTTTGTTAAATTCGTGAAAAGATTCGCTGAGCCGAAACAAAATAAATGTCTTGTTGACTTTTTAGAAGATAGTAAGCTGATTGAATGCTGTAAGAAATGCAATATCATCATAAAAAGCTTCTGTGAAACCTATCATCAATTAAAAGTCTTGGAGTTCAGGTTAGATTTTATGTTGGACAAACTAGTGGATGAAATAAACTATGCGAATAAAGTTCCCGCAAGATGGATACACGTAAATAGAGTCTTGGAGGAAACCTTTCAAACTGACTTGGAAAAGAAAGCAGAGAGTCAAGGCATAATAAGGAAGTTACGTCAAACTGTGGTTGAAGCAGGTGAGCATTATTTAAAAATTATAAATAATAAAACTGATTTAATTCGTACTTAATTTACTGATGTAAATATCTTCATGTGTTTTACAGGTCATCAAATAAAGGTTCGATCGCAACCACGTGTTTTGTTAAATCGAAGCTTAAACTTGGCTAAATCATCTATAATACCCGTAAAAATGTCAGAAACTAACCACGAATTAAAAACCTCTTCGAATCATCAAAAATATAAAACTCAGAAGAACTGGCGCTGTAACGTTTGTGAAAAGAGATTTACGTGCAAACAAAACATAAGAGTGCATTTAAGGATCCATACTGGGGAGAAACCATTTAAATGTCGGTTTTGTCAAAAGGATTTCCGGTTTAAGGGAGATTTTAATAATCACTTGACTGACAATCATGGGAATGAAAAAGGGGTTGAGGAAGAACTGAAAAGAAAGTGGATTAGCAAACCACTTCCAGATGGGCTGCATATCGATGATGAAGAATTTATACCCAAAACAAAAGCACATCACTCAACCCAAAAAAGAGGAAGATTTAGCTTGAGGAATAAATCAGCAGTAAATTATTCAGTTGCTGGAGTAATTGAGACTGAACTTGACAGAACATTAAAATTTTCAAGCATTGATGATGATATGATTGAATGTACAACGTTTCCTAATCATGATGACGAAGCTGAATGTGATGACGTTAACGCTGAATTGGATCATAGCAGTGGTGAAATTAATGACGATGATGCTGAGCAATCATACGCGCTTTATGATAAGGATTATTCTGAGACAAATAACTTGGTATTAATGTAAGTAAAACTAATATAAGTACTTAAAAGAATTTCATTTTGTTCATCTGTTTAATTTATTTTACTTGTAGAGATATTTATTTTATTAGATATAATTGAAACAATGTAAACTTTTAGGGAGGAAACTGCAATTTTCAAGGATCCACTCATCCAAATAAAGGTGGAACACCAACCAGTGGTTCGAGAGGAATGCTTTGGGTTCGTATCAGGAAATTTAAAGGCAACCGCCTCCACAGCTAACACAACAAAAAAGGATAAACCAGGCATGGAAAATTGCTCCGATTTAAACCCAGACGAAATTCAAGAACGTGAAGTGAACGAATGTGCAACATGTGGAAAAACGTTTCAGTCTGCGTACGTCTTACAAGTTCACCTGGAATATCACAAAAATCCAAAAGAGTGGAAATTTAAGTGTAAAGTTTGTGAAAGGATGTTTGCTACAATAAACAATTTTCAAGCCCATGCGAGAATACATAAAAAGAAAGACAATTTAAAAGGTGGAGTTTCTGTGCAAGCTAGTGCATCCAGGTTGAGATTAAAGTATTTGAAAAATAAGAATTGTAATGAAAAAGCAGTACACAAAAATATTAAAAGAAAAGAAGTTCTGGTAAAGGAAATAGATGATCTTGCTCTAGATCAGGTCAAGGCTAAAAATGTTGACATTCAGCAAAATAGATACAGTTTGAGAGAAAACCGAGTTAATAATTTTAACCACGAGATTGGTAGTGACGAGGATGATGCCTCTAACGATATTGAATATAATTCAGCAGAACCATCTTCCAACACAGCTGTATCGTCAGATGACGCGGAACGTCAAAAGAAGAACAAATATGATCCAGGCCAACCTAAATTGAAGAGAGGACGCCCAAAACGCAAAAAATCTAGTTCCCGTGCAAAACTTAACGTCGAATGCAAAATATGCTCAAAAACGTTTAGCAGCTTTTTAAGAAAGGACCGTCATTTTAAAGCTTGTCACGATTTGACACAATCAAAAAAAGGAAAATTGTACAAATGCAAAATAAATGACTGTGCTGCTTACTTTTTAACAAGCGTACAAGTACGAAAACATCGGATGTATGATCACGGCAAAACAATTAAAGAAAGAGCTGAAGAAAAAGGAAAACATATTGACTGCCCCAAATGTGATAGCAAATTTGCACAAGAAGGTCAGTTGAAAAAGCACTTGGAATATCATAAAGATCCAAGTGAGTGGAAATGGAAGTGCGAAACCTGTAAAAGAAAATTTGCTATTAAATTCAGATTAATGGAACATATGAGAAGATTCCATATGGCTGATAAGCCGTATAAATGCAAATTTTGTGAAAAACAGTTTCCAACGTCGGCATGTTTTAATAAGCATATTAGTGCGGAGCATAGAAATGAGGATTTTAATAAAGATGAGGTAGCCAACGAGAGTATGATTAATGCAGGAAAAATAAAAACGGTTTCGACTGCAGATAGAAAATCGGTAATTACTCCAAAACCTAAAGTTCTGGAATGTGAGGTTTGCAAAAGGGAATTTACAAGCTTCCTGATAAAGGAGCGCCACTTCAAGACACATCATGACCTGTCTCAAATTACTGATAAACTGAAAGTGGAAAAGTGTGGTGCTATTGGTTGTAGTGCATATTTTCTGGAGAAAAGTCAGTTAAAATACCACACTACATTGGAACATGGCCTGGGAGGACTGTACAAGAGGCGAATAAACTGTAAATGTGAAAAGTGTGGAAAGGGGTTTGTAAGTAGAACTCATCTTCGAATACATTTGGAGTATCATAAGAACCCGAGTGAGTGGAAATGTGAGTGTGGAACTTGTGGAAAAAGATGTGTGAATGAGTTGAAGCTCAAGAGTCACATGAGAACGCATACAAAGGAGAGACCATTTGAGTGCCAATTTTGTGTGGAGAATTTTGGAGCGGTGAGTAACTTAAAACGTCATTTGGAAAAATGGCATAAGGATGAGGAAGGAGTAAGGGCTGAACTT
>JAQFZH010005187.1:0-10908 GCA_034695485.1 Entomobrya nivalis
AACACTTCATCATTAATAGAAAGCACGACGAAAGAACAGACTTTTGTGTGAACTTGATAATATGACAACTTTTTACTATAATTTAAACAATATCTATGCGGGCCCAAATAATTGTTATTGTTAGTGTAATAGTTAGTGTTATCCAAGAGCATATCAGGGTAGTGTAAAATATTTAATCGCAAAATAAAATGTCCAATGTACATACGCTTTTTTAAGAGAACACTGATATATCTAATACTATACTATTGTATCCCACCTGTCAAGCTGTTCGAAAGGCAAGCAAGCTTTTTGCAAGTCAAGCAAGCTGTTCTTAAGGCTAGCAAGCTGTTCTTAAGGCAAGCAAGCTGTTCGTAAGTCAATTAAACTTTTTCTGAATTCAGAGCGTTTTTGAGTCATGCGAACTTTGCGATTTGAAACAAAAGTATGCTTTCATGCTACAGCTAACAAAAAAGGTCTTAGAGGACACTTTAATCAAAATAAAGTTGTCAAATAGCATGTTGGACCAATGGTATTTTTGGTCAAATTGAATTCTGGGAAAATTCAGTTTTTTCATTCAGCATGTTTCTGCAACTCGATGGTCATTTTGTTTGAGTAACTACCATGGCAGTAACTCACGAATTAAGTTTTATTAACAGTTATACATATACAAATTTACTTATCTGCGATGGATTAAGTTTTCTTATAGCTCAGTCAATATAAACTATTTAATTACCAATTTACATAACGATAAAGCGACCTAATGCTAAAGCTTAAGGTGGTTAATTTTTGGGATATTTAAAATACGATATTCTGTACTAGTTTCAGGTAGGTTCTCTCGCCGTTTCCTTCTCGTCGCCTGTGCCACTTCGATATTTGTTTCAGTAAATAAATTTGACTAGTTCTTATGTATAATGTTGAACTAATTTGACTAATATAATGTTTATTATTTGACCAAAATGACTTTTGTTCACTTTTTTGACCATCTACCCGTGCACGAAATAATATTTATTCATCCAATAAAATATTTAAGCGCAAACAAGACTTTGTTTTCATTACTTCATATCAAAGCTTACGCAAAAAGTTAATTGCACAATAAAATATCAAAGCACAATGTTTTCCAAGCGCACAAAAAATACAAATTAACCTTTATGATTGATTGATTGCTTTTGTGTGATTAAGTTCACATAAAGTCTGTGCTTGTATCGTGAACAGCAAAGTTTTTAACCAGTTTTTTTTGTCAAAGGTTCCTTTTAAGGTTAAACTGGAATACTATCTTTAAACGTTTTTCATCTCTAAAATATTTGTAAAATCAGCTTCACCCAGTTTCACTTCGGTAGATAACCGTAAAATCTCATAATCACCCTCCAAATTTGTATTTTCTGTTGATGTGTCAATGGACTCAGTTTGTTAATTTGAAGTAAAACTATATTGGTTTCACCAGTTACATCTAGGTTATTAGTCGCAAGATATACCACTCACTCGACTACATGGTTTACCTTCATTGGACAGAAAACTCCTCGTGTACAACCGGCATGCGAACTTAGTACCTCCCTAGGACTACCTTTAGTTTATGCATTCGTCCGTCATGAACCGAACGAGCATTCTTCGGATGAGTGGGCGATTCCACCTTTGCCAGCGGGTGATTCGAATCCATTTCTCATCACTGGTAGTTGCCCTGGAAACATACCACATTTCATTTTAGGGAATTTAGATCCATCTGTGTACGAATTTTCAGCGTCCGATTCCATATTGTTCATGTTTCCTCATTTGGGGTAAAAAGGGAAGGGTACGAGGGTCATTCATGTCATATTCAAATTTAGGGGTTTACCAATTCCCAGCTTGTAATTTAAAATAACAAATTTCAGCCCAATATAGCGCTGTTGTCTGTATACATATCTCAGAATAAAAAAGTTCTGGATTATCACCTTGTAGAAAAATTTACCATATAAAGGCCTTGAATATTAGGTAATTTGCAAGTTTCATGACTAATAATATATTTTGTAATAGCAATCCCTGCACTAAAGTAGTATTTGTTGGAGAACAAATTGTTAAATTACGTCGAAATAAAACTATAATTATCATGATTATAACATATTAGAGGATAAGCAAAACTATTCCGTTGTGTCAGTGTCATTATATTTGATATACAAATTTTCCGTTAAAAACTAGTCAAGACTGCTGAATAAACTTCTACTATTTTTTTCAATTTAAAGTCACAACAACTTGATCATCCGGTTTTGGTAAAACTGGAGTAGGTGCCTTACTAGATTTTCTTCTCTTCAAAAGTGCTATATAATGGTCATTGTTTTCACCAACTCCTGCTCTTAGATAAGCAACTAAAATTGGACTCTTTTTTGACTTTGATTTACCAAACTCGCAATCAGTTTTGTAGGGATTGCTTCCAATGTTAAATTGCCTGTACGATATTATTTTCCTTTTTAAGAATACGGACATACACTCTATTATCCATGAGTCGGCCCAATGTTTCCCGGATAGTAATTTCAAAATAGTTTTGTGCCGTTTTGCTTTATTGTCACCTTTTTCCTTATTCTTAGACTTTGAAGTGAAAACAGACGCATATCGTTTTTCGTTTCTCATAAGATCAAAGGCCAGGAGCAGTTTCAGCAAATCTGGCAAGGTATGCACGCTATTTTTTTCGTTATAAATATGCAATGTCACCGCATGGTAAAAGCACCTACCATCCATCATAGTTTCCACTGGTATAACATTGCGTTTTTGATCATCGGGCAGTTGAATATCTAAGTATTCCTTTTCATTTCCGTACTTTCGAACTTTCGTTTTCAAAACTTTCTTTTTTAAAGCCCGAAAAAGTTTCTTTTTAAGTCGAAAATTGATTTCCATATACGACTTAAGACCCTTTACCATATTCTCCATTTTAGTTTCGTACGAGTTCATAATTTGGGCTTCACTGTACCGAATTTGGGTTTCACAGTCCCTATATAGAGTTCCACGATTCCTCATCCGGGTTTCAGAGTTCATTATTTTTTCCTCCAAGTCTTCAACTTGGCACACTGTGTCTTCAATCTTAAAAATTTTGTTGGAAGCACATAGTACACGAGAACCAAACTGACCAGCTTTTTCCCAAAATGTGTCCAGCCTGTCGTTCATTCCTATGCAAAAACGTAAATTCGTAAGTTAGATTCATCGTTCGAGTGTTATGCAAGTATAAATTGTATCCTAATTTAAAACATACATTCAATTCAAAAAATATATATGTGTAAATGGTTATGACGAACACCTGATACTATACATATATGTATATTAGTTCAATTATTTTAGTAAACCTTAGAACCATTTGTATTTAAGGTTGACTAAGTAATTTTTAGAAATTTTTAATAATGTAAATTGCAAATCTCATGGGCGATTATTCTGCTGCTAAAGAAAACATGAAACATTCGTATTTTGCTCCAGATATGCTTACTGTTGGTTCGAACTTGATTGCGAATGAAAGAAATGTTTTGCAAAATGCTATGTAAACTCTGAGGTTTAACCCATTACAGTTTGAGTAGAAAACAACTTGTCAAAAAAATTACGTAACGTTCGCCTATGCTTCCCAGTTTTTCCACATTCATACTTTGCTGAAATAATACTAAGTGTTAGGGAAAAATATGGCTTACCTTTAGGAATGCGTCCTTGATCCTTCTTGGAGAACAAAAGTTTTTTAAGAATATGTATATTCTTTTCGTCATCGTTAAGGTCTAAAAATTAATCAAAAACAATCAATAAAGCTACACAATTTAATCTCGGGATGAATTGGTAGCCAATAAAAAAGTCGATAGTTGAAAAATAAGTTTGGTTATCGTAGCAGTAGCAATGAATCAATATTTAGCCCTTCGGTACTTTGTGCACTTATTTTATATTTGAATTCAAAGAGCCACGTATTTAAGCATGTTGTTGAGCTTTTACATATATCCCACATACATATATGCCACCTTATCAACAAAATGTATAATAGTCAGCGAGAATCAGTAATTCAAGAAGAGGCCGAAAGAATGAAATGTAATAAATTTATTGGAGCTTATTTCCAAATTTTTGCATGGAAAAAACTGAATGAAACTTATGAACAGTTTACCAGTACACAAATATGTTATCTTATATATTATCGGAAAACCCGTGTTATGAAAATATTCAAACAAAGGTAGGCCTTCCGGAATATATTTAGATACTTGGCTGTAATGAGAGCATTTGTAAATATGCATACATAAATAGTTGGCGATTTTAGAGTTTACCATATACTAATCTGACAGTCATCAGTGCACAAACAGCTTTTTCAAAAACTAAGTTGTGGGTGTTTCCTTATAAACTTTCACCCATGTTATACAAAGGAACTTATCCCCAGTCCATAAACAACAAAAAGTTCAGCGAAATAATGTATATTGAACGTATTTTGAATATGATGAAAGGCAATAAAGCTTATGCAAAAAACTAATTAACATTAGACAATAACTAATCATTTAAAAATGATTTTGGTTTGATTGGTAGTGGTGATGGTTTGTGGAAACTGCAAACTTACCAGTTTCCCATACATTTATTTTTTTACAAAATCACTGCTTTGAAATGGACTGCAAGTGGAAAATTATTTTTTCAAATTTGAAATGGTTCTCCAAAAATAAACTAAACCAGAAATATAAAATGCGTCTGTCACAAGTGAGAGGAATTGCCAGCTAAACAATACGATAAATGTAAAAAATTATTATGAAGCAAATTAAAAAGGGACTTTCCCTTGATCATTTTTAACAACAGTGATATGAACACATTACGGTTTGCTTTTTATGGTAAGTAAATATCATAAAATAAATAAAAGTTTAGCAATGAAGTTACCTGGAGCTGCTCGTGGAATAAGCCCAATAGCTGGCCAACCATTGCATATATATGGAATCTTTTCATGCGTGGCCACTATTTTCGCTTTCTTCTTATCAGGTTCTGAAAACCAAGTAATCTTTAATAAACGTTTTGAATTAAATTTCCAGGATTTTAGAAGTTTTTTGAGATTTTTACCGTTGAATACAAGTGAAGAGGGCCTTTTGGTACCGCTTGTTACATTTTCCGTTGCTTGATTTGTCTCGCTAGACACCAGCTCATCTGTAATATCAATAAAATCATCATAATAAAATTAATAATTTGGTTTGTTGTTTTATCGTTTTACCACTTGCCAAAATAATCAAAAAAGTAATCTTTTTTTCTCATTACGAATTAAATCACTTAAATTTATAGTAGGGGCAATTCGCTTAAATGTTTGCTGTTGTTGCGTTAAAGCGTTGTATAGTAATTTAAATCGTGCATTGGATTTTATTAAGGTACGGGTGCGCCTTGGGTTTTATTTGGGTAATAAAAACCCATAAAACCCTGGGTGAAACCCGAATCCAACCCACTACTCTTTATGAAACGGGTAAATGGGGTTTTATGTTCAAAGCATACCAAATATGTATATTTTGCATTGAGTATATATGTATATGGGAGTACCATTTAAATTTTCTGGGTTATTTTAAATTGGCACATAAAACCCCTTTCGTCCATTAAGCTCATTTTACCCATGTGGATTGGGTTTTTCCTGGGTCGCAATATCGCACTCTGGCTTGCACATGAATTTCAATTTTTCTTCGTAAAATCTTAAAGAACAGTTTTGCTTCTTAGTTGGGGATTTCCTGTGTTTTAAAAGCTAAAATGAGTACCTGTGTTACAAACGTGTTCAGAACTGAATGAAAAGTTATTTTTTGGGGAATGGAGACTCGCTTGTGGATTTATAAGTTTTATTTGAGGCAGATGTTTCAATTTTAGTAAAATGCTTAGAAAATGTTAGGTGTTCATTTATAACATAGAAGACCACCGACACACACACAGCTTTGCATAATGATGTATTTAAAAAATGACACCTAAAAGTTGCAGCAATTAAAACAAAATGTTCGTTAAAATTGGTTTCGCTTAGGATATAATGATTATGTTGTTGCTAATGAAGTTTCGCATTTTATACAATGAACTTAATTGAATGATTGATGACTACACCAATCCTAGCCTTAACGCGTATGAACCTACCAAATATCTTGCTGAATACTGCGTTGCTCATAATTAACATGGTTTCACATTAATAAATAGCTTTATTCAGCCTAAGTTATTGAATTCGTTCATCTGGGACTAATCATTACAAAACGTGACTTATTTTATATTTGTCTCCTGGCTTATTGATTGCCATCCAGGTTTAATTATTTTTGAAACGCCATAAAGTCCATAAAAATATATTTGAATGTGCCTTGGCTCACTAGATACATTCGTGGTATTGAAGCATTCAAAATTTACAAAATGTAGTGCCAACTAACGTAAGGCATATGGTCAAAAGCATGTCGTTTCTAAAGGCTATATTGTGATTTTGTAGCATGTTTGCATGTGTTAAATACGTTTGTTCTAAAACCGTGAAAATCCAAAACATTTTAGGGACGACGGCAATGCAACTGCCTACTGCATTTGTCTACTAGTTTACTAAATGGCTTATTAAACTATGCATACTTTTGTAATTCAAATTATTGCACTATATTTGTTTAACTTTTTGTCAAGTTGTTACATTACCTGAAGTCCTTTGAGTTTCGTCAGTTCTTTCATCAGACTCATATTCCGATTCAGAGACATCACTGTCAGGGCAAACCATTTCCGAAATATATACATTTAAGTTGGTTTGGCTTCCCTCAGAGTTTTCTGTATAGCGCTCTAGTTCCACATCTTCAATTGTCTCTGACAATCTCTGCCTTTTCTTAGCAGGCACTGCAAGTCAAAAAATATTAATTACACATCCTGTAAAATAGTGTGACTCTTAAATATAAACATTTACTTGTTACTTACAATCAAGCTCCTCTAAAGAAGGCGAGTCTTTCCTTTTGTTTGTCAAATTAATGACTCCAGGCTCCCCTAATGCTCCCTCCCCCAAGTCCCCTGCATCTGCAAGAATAATTAAACCATGAATTTATTCACCAATATAGCAACAGCTCCACACAGAATATAAACTTTGCATAGGGCTTTCAATTTTCACAATTTTTGAAGGTGAGAGCTTTGTAATGTGAGTAAATCTAGCACTAGCTTTTAGTACAATCCGTATCTCTTTATTGAAAACTAGTTGACAACTATTTGCTACAAACTGTAACATACATTTTTAAAGTATATTATGTATATGCATCGAACAAAACAGATTTCCATCCCATCAAACATCGATTAGACATAACTTGTGAAAAGATAACACCTAAAAGTCAGCTAACTCTTAAAAGATAAGTAGCGACTGCAATTAATGATTTCCAAACCAACAAATTAAAAAAATGTACGTATTTATTATCTTACTAGGGAACTCAAAAAAATGCCGCTCGCAGATCAGCAAGTTGATCTGCAAGCCCCTCGCGCTATCTAGCTCACAAAATCAGCAAATATACATCCCAAGTGAGCATTATACAACAGAAAGATACAAAACAGATCGTTTCTGGGAAATAAACCGAAGTAATGAAGGTTATACAATTCATTACTGCAACCTGGGCTTATAATGTAAAAAATTAAAAATCGATTTAGTAAATATGTTTGTGAGTTTTACGCAAAAAGGATTCCAATTTTTTATTCTACTAGTCAAAATGGCCCAGAATTGACTATTTACTCCCTAATCTGCAAGCGGTCCTTATTTAGTTTCCGTGTTAGTTAACAGCGTAATAAAGAGCTTGAGCTTGTATAATTAGACAGGGCTACGCAACTGTAGTGGATGCACTTATTCCATAAATCATGCTGCGGTTAATTTTTCAATGGCACAGTACAAGAAAAGTTAAAATTGCAATTAGTTACCTGTAACGTTTTGAGCATCAGGATACCTTGTGCCATTGTTGAGCTTTGGTAAATCATCCTCTGAGTCATCACTTACCGATAAGTCCTCACGCAGTATGTCATTTGTTGCCCCAATGTTGACACCTGCAATTCAAAATGTAATAGTACTTAAAAAAGTGCTGCAATGGACTTTTATTAGTATTCCAGGCTAACCAGTAACCTGCTACATCATATCACCTGGAAACTATCATAGAAATTTGGGCGCATGAACATTGGACATATAATCTATCTTAAATTACTTCACGTAACATTCGAGTGTGCCTTTTATTGTTTCATTTGTACTATTGGGTAATTAATTAATATATATTTTTTAAAGTTTATGGACCAAATTTTTTTTCGCTCAAGTGGAATCATACGTATTTCTTATCGGATTTGTTTAAAGTGGTTCATAAGGAAGGGTGAAAATGTTTTATGAAATTATAATTAAATCTATTATCGCATGTGCAGTCAAACTAGCAAAATTGGGGTAAATATTTAAGCAGAATTTGAGCACTTTTATTGCTTGTATTTGTGGTTTCTCAAATCGTATATATTTGGGAAAACTGAAATCTTTTATGTATTTTGCGTATTCGTTATAAGATAGCACTGTACTGCTAGTAAATTAAGTTATTCTGAATTACTACATAGAGTTATTAATATATGTATGAATGTAGGTATATGTACATATATTATGCATATGAGTTCATAGCGTAAGTAAAACTTCATTACTATGAAATTTCTGCTTATCTGGATTACACTATAATGCGGGTCATTGTACTCATATTTCACATCAATGCCATTAGGCAAGGGGTAATTGTAAGCTATTGATAGCAGTAAATATTTTAAGAAATTATTTTGTGCGTCTTCTGTCATATGTATGCCTATCGTTCAATGGTGGCAGTAATATATTATTTTTTAAACATTTGCTAACCTTGTGTTTCCGCTGACTTACTGTGATGGACCTTGCTTTGGGAGCCTTCCTTTATTGGAGGATTCGTTTGATTCTCCATCTTGGCAAAACCAATACTCGAATCGGCTTATTAATAATTAAAATACCAAAATTATTTTATTTTTCACGGCAAAAAATAATTACTTCTTATTAATATAAAAAGTATACCTGTTGTTTGCATGACGTCTTTTTGTATTTTGACCTCATGTTTCTCAGTCGTCAAAGCGGGAAACCATTGCTTTATGTCAATATTAGCGGTTGTTATTGGTCCAGATGCATCTTTGGTGTAAGTGTCAGGTCGGGAGAATTTCAATAGCAATTCCACACCCAGATTATTGGACGGTGAGAAAAATTTGACCCTATTGGTAATGTCTGCTAATTTGGTGGATAACTGAAGGTCATGATCATGCTCAAGAAAAGGTGTGCTGTTTGCAGATAAACTCTCGGCTTTGGAGAAAACAACATAAAAATTATATCCACGTGCTTCCGCCCTTGCTCTTGCCTCTTGGATTGCTTGCTCATGTTTTTTAAGCTGTTCTGCTTCTTCACTCGGACTACTCGCCGGAACATGATGTAATACAAACGGCCGTGTGTATAGTGGATTGTCTAAATTGATACGATTCGGCATTGCCCCCATTCCATCCATTATTCCATCATGATTTTGAAAATGCATATGGTTTGGGAAATAAACCATATTTGCTGCACCAGCATTGTTTCCTGGTGATTTTTTCGAACCAGTCTCCTGTGCTACCTTGGCATCATTATGGAGCATGGTGGAATTTGGCCTTTTCTGGGCTTCTTGTTTGCTCACCTTTTTACCTCCCCGTTTGCCTTGTTGAGTTACCTCCGGTTGCTCAATATGTGGTGACGGATTATCAGGCAAAAAGAACTTGTCATGATTTATTCCCAGTATTTTATTACCCAGATATTTCTTAACCCTTTCCTGCAGTTTCTCACTGAGCCCTAGAAAAAAATATTGAACGAATTTCTACAATTGAAAACCAACTACAAATATTTGCGCAACTTGTGTAACTTATTCAATATTGTGTCCAAATTTGTAAATAGATTTGAAATGCAATACCCTTTAATCGACGGTCTTCCACAAGTTTTCGAACTGGAGTACTGGGAGGACTGTAGTCTTTAAGTTGAGCTTTAGTTCTCGGTTGTAGGAGATCTTGTTTTGAGCTAGGTTCCCCAAAGAACTTCTCTGGTAAAGCAAGGGGCTGTAATAAAACTTTTGGGAACAATTCAATGGCCCCAGTTTCTTTTGCAAGAGTACCTTTTGGCGAACAAGCAGTTGTCTCATATTGAGCCCTGTTTACGTTTCGCTGTCTGGTTTTGGGTGACATTTTTCCTTCTTTAGAAACCCTTGGCTTCTTTCTTACAACGAGTTCTTCGTCGTCCGAAGAAAAATCACTGCACTCTTCATAAGTAACTGAAATTGAATTATAATGTTAACTTTCCTGGAAAGATTTTTTTAGATATATTTGATGGCGTATTTTGTACAATATTTTACCTTTTTGTAGTCGAGGTCTCAAATTTCGAAAGTTAACCAGCTCCAGGCATCTTTCGCCTTTCTCTTCGGTTTTCTTGCCTTTCTCTTGGGTTTTCTTGCGTTTCTCTGCGGTATTCTTACCTTTCTCTTGGGTTTTCTTGACTTTCTCTTTCTTGTCATTCACTTTCCCACCTTTCCTAGCTTCCGCTTTGATAACTTCCACCTTGTTAACTTCCGCTTTCTTAACTTCCTCTTTCTGAACATCCACTTTGTTAACATCCACTTTCTTAACTTCCACTTTCTTAACTTCCACTTCCTTAACTTCCGCTTTCTGAGCATCTTCTTTCTTACCTACTTCATTTTCGATCTTCTCTTTCTCGCAATCCTCTTTCCCCTTGATAGAATTCGGAGGCATCTCAACGACCTGCTGGACGGTTACTTCAGACCCTTGATTTGAGCCAGCAGATTTCGCATTAGACGCTTTTAAAGCCAGTTGTCTTGCTCTAGTTCGCCAGTTAGACTTTTTCCCGGATTTTCTATTTGTCTTCTTCTTCGTTTTTACATACGATTCATCATCGTCCGACGAATCTTCTTTATAAATCACTTCAATCAAAATAAATAAATAAATTAGCAAGTGTTC
>JAQFZH010005188.1:0-10907 GCA_034695485.1 Entomobrya nivalis
ATAATTGCTTCTAGATTTGATAATATAGACTACCCGGGAATCCCATTAGAAACGCCCAACATGAAAGGAAATATATTGGTTATTTTTCTTTTTGGTCTCGCAGGATTAGCGCTGTCTCTACTCGTTTTTATTATTGAATTGCATGTGGCGATTTTGTTCCGCTTATTTAAATTTTACTACTATTTGTTGAGTTTACTTAGACATTGTACTCGTCGTCTAAAAGGTTTCTAATAAAATAATGACTGTTTTTAGTGGAAAATTAATTGCATGTATGCTCTATTGTTTTTTATAAACATGGTAACAGTTGAAGTTGTGTTTAAACTTTTACTAATATGGTACTAGTTTGAAAGAGGACTTTTTACAATAAGCACTAAGAATTATTAAGTTTCATCAAAGTTTTACAATTGGCTAACATCAATACACTTACATACTTACATGGTGCACTTTACATAGCTTTTTTTGTCAGCATTTCAGCATTTGGGTATGTAAAATGAAGAGGATTGACATTTTAGCTTTGCAAAGTTTTTTCGAAATTAAATAAACTCAATTAAAGTCTAATGTTAACACAGTAAAATAGAAAACACACGTGGGTATTACCATCCATAAATTGAATTGTATACTTTGATTGGGATTTAAATGTAGTCTTCATAAGACAAAGTAAGTAATTTGCACCAAATTTTATGCTTAAATATGGAGACTGACTTCACATTAGTCTACAATAATTTAAGCAGAATAAGTATTAATTGAGGCTAAATATTTTGAACGTTTAGCAAAACAATGAGATCATAATATTTGGAAGCTTCTACACAATATTATTTTACAACTTACTATACTGTCTACATCGTACGTAACAAGTACATGCTTCTAATTTCGTAATAAAAGTTCATTCAATAAAAGAAGAAAATGGACTGTATCAATTACAATCGTTAGTAATGTACACATGGTTGGTTTAAGTAGATAGTCGACTTATGCACTTATATTTCTATTTATACAACTTATATGAATAAACCAATTATTTTCAAGATTTTACTCACACCGCTGAAGCTTAATGTCATACAGCCATTGTCATAAAAGCAACCCATATGGAAATCTTTCATTTAGAATGGTATTATAACTATGGACAATTTAACTTAAACATCGTGAACACTTTTACGCGGAATTTCTAACTTTATCACGAACTTAGACAATAAAAATCATTTAGACTGGGTTTTCCTGTGAGCAGTTTTGTTATCCTTCAGAATACAATAAAAACGAATGGTTTCACTAGCGTAGCAAGGAAGACAACTTTTAGAAATATCAGAAAACTTTGTTTTACTTTTTACACGAGTAACGATACGCGTATTCTTCAGTACTCTAAATACCTGTTTTTTGTGCACACCTGTTCAAAGACAAACATTGAAACTTGTGTATGTTATGCCTGTCAGGTGTAAGTGTAAACAATTCCAATACACGCAAAACACGAGGGACTGTTTTCAATGTTTTTGTTACACTAGTTTAATAATTAAATATAATTATGTATTCAAGGTGAAAACAAACATAAACAAATAAACAACAAAAGCGTAATTGCTTCACCCTCTTCTCAAAACTACCGTTGAAATTTAAATCAAAAAAGAATACTACACCACAATAACAAACCACGTGAACTAAATACTTTCAAAGTTTTCTTGTCTTTCTATAGTCATTTTCTGAATAAAAGTACAATCATAAAATATTTAGTAAAAAATTCACACTAACTAACAATGTCAAAAACAAAACACGGCGACAATTATTTTTAATTCTACATTTAATAACAATATCGAATCACTGAAAAAAATCCCCTACAATCGTTTAACACGACGGAGGTAAAGTGCATAATGTGTGAGTTATCTTTCAGCTCTATGAAAAATTTAAAAGCACACACAAATACAATTCATTGTACCACCCTACCAAAACGTTTTTCTTGTGACCTTTGCCCAAAACATTTCTCGGCAAACCATGAATTAAAAAATCACATAGTTACATTTCATCATGGAAAACGTCCATATGTGTGTCAAGCGTGTCCGAAATCTTATGTCACTTCGTCTGACCTAAAACGTCATGTTGATGCTGTACATAATAAAATACGGTTTGCATGTGATATTTGTGGAATATTTGTCACCAGCAAAAACTACCTCAACTTCCATATCAAATCCATTCATCATGGTTTAAATTCACAAAAGTGTGCAAAATGTAATAAAACTTTTCGGTCAAAAATTTTGACTCAAAATCAAGCTTAACCTGTCATATAAAACGAGTTCATACAGAAACCAAAAGTGTGTTTAAGTGCGACTTATGTAGTAAAACATTCACACAAAAAGAGTACCTAGCGAATCATCGTATTAGGCATGGTGATTTAAAACCTTTCAAGTGTCCCTATTGCCCAAAGTCGTTTCACACAAATTATCCGAGGAAAATTCATTTACGTGTACATGAACCACTTATTAAGTCGTTTCAATGTCATATTTGTAACAAAGCATTTAGCACTCTTTTTGGTAGAAAACTTCATCATCAAAAGATACACAATTATGGAAGAATTCAGCATTTTTGTGTATTTTGTGAAAAGGGATTTCATGAAAAATAGAATCTTTACGCTCATATTCGAACACATGTACAAGAACGAACTCTGGAATGCCCACTATGCTCAAAACAGTTTTATGTCAAATCAACAAAACATAAGCACATGAAAACACACATAGGAGAAAAAGATTATAAATGTGAACAGTGCGGACAACGTTTCACTGCGATAAATGGCTTGAAGAATCATGAAAAAAATCACCAAAATATCAAAAATTATTATTGTGTTTTTTGTGACCGTGGTTTTCTGGGGAAGCACGAATATTTTAGACATATTTTAACCAAAATTGGGGAGAGACCGTATAGTTGTCAAATTTGCAACTTTGAATGTGTGTGTGAAGGTTCGCTGCGGGATCATGCGTACTCCCACGAACCTGGTAAGCTATAAATGTGAAAAGTGCAAAAAGGTGTACAAGAGGGACCTCAAAAAACATGTGGAAAAATGCAATATTAATTCAATACTTTGTTAACTTAATCTATGGGTAAATGTTTCGATCAGCTTTAATCTACATGGGCATGCAAGAAGTCCATTTGCCGTAGCAATAGCATTCATCATCACTATCCTCAACATAAGCAGTCAGTCTTGGGGGAAAATTCTCCCGGTTTGGAAAACATGCATAAAAATACTTTGGAGGTATTCCAAATCGTTTAAGAATGCAAATTAAATTGAACAGTGGTTTGTCTTAATTCTAATAAATCAATTATTTAGGAAACTTCAGTGAAGTATTGATGTTTATATTTGCAGCATTTATCGTGAACACAAGTTTAAATTATTTTATGGAAAAACGAAAGCAAGAATTAACACGTTTTTTATCATTATAACTTAATTAATTACCTTACAAAAAACCGGTTAACTTTTAAACAGTATAAATATGTATTACTTGTGAACTTATTACATTTTTTTATGAATTTGATTTCAAAATTAACAAATTATTGTCACCAGTGGTGATAAAATGACTTGCCTAGCTATTGAATTTTACTCTTAACACAACCCATGGAAATCAATACTCGTTTTAGATGTTGGTATTAAAATTATACGGTTTCTTTTGTATATATAAATTATTTATGTTCTACCTATTTGTACACAAGCAAGTCATGATAAACCATGAAGAAAATATGTAGATGAACGAGACGAGTAATAGTAATGACCCCATGATTACCTCATACTGACCCCATTCGGACCTGATGCTGACCTCATGCTGACCACCTCTATCGAAATATGAAGTAGATATTTTTGTCCATAAGTCAACATGTGACCTTTGACCATCTCCTGACCCCAAAAGGTTGGGATTTGACCCATGGTCCCTTGAGAAAAGTTAACCTTTTTCAAACCCTCTATCGAAATATGCGGTAAAAAATTTGTCCATAAGCCAACATGTGACCTTTGATCCCTCCTGCCCCAGGGAGTTTGACCCCGGAAGCTGAAAATCACTAGCGATGGAGATCTTGACCTGAGGAGTCTGTGTACCAAGTTTGAGGAGAATCGGTTGAACCGTTTTGAATTTAGAGCGCGTACGGACAGACGGACAGACAAACAAACTAATTGCATAACTAAGATTTCATCTTCGATTCATCTACGTAATAAATTCTAATGTAATTCCATGTATATAAAAGAAAAAAAGTATCTAAAATAAAAATCCAATTATAGCCACAATTTAGTACAATTATACGACTTTATTTTTATTTTAACCAGTGTGCAAATACATTTGGCGTTTAACAGCTGTTATATTCATACGTATTACAGTTGTTTTCGCACAAACGCATCAGCCAGATATTTCATAAAAGATAACCATAAAATAAACTTTTACTAAATATTTTCTGTGATCCCAAATATATTTTACCATAAATAAAAATGAATGTTTTAAATAAAGTACTATTTAACAAAGTTAGCCTTCTGTCTGAATTATCCAACTTTATACTCTGGACTAATTGTTAGCCTTTTAACTTAAATTATGTACATTTATGATAACACACTTCTGGTTTTCCTTTAAAAAAAAACAATTAAATTATTACTAAATTTGCTTAATCGTCAATTTTTTCATTCTCAAATACTACATACCGCATACATACAAATATTACATGGAAGCACTGCAAAATAATTATTCTATACTCCAATCTCTTGACAAAAATAGATATATATTTAGTGATATTTGATACCAGATCATGGTTTTGTAGTCAACGTAACTAAAAAAGTAATTAACTTCTAAAACAATTCAATCCAAATTGATTGTACGAAGAATTATTATATAAGAATGTATTAAAGTTTTTGTCGGATAATATGCTCCAATAAATTTACTCTCAATTTACTAATAAATTAAAAATGTTTTCAGTATGTTTCACAAACGCTTGTTGCTATTCCTTAAAATTTGAACACTTGTGTCTCTTAATTTGATGTGACTGCTTAAACATCCTTTCACACTTGTCACATTTATATCTTCCCGGTTGATGAGTATGAGACAAATGAAAATTTCAAAAAGTTGTCGAAGAAAATCCTTTTTGGCAAATATCACAAGAATATGCCATCTCTCCAATTTTCTTCGCCACGTGTCGCCAGAATGATCTCCTATTATTGAATCCCCTTCCACAAAAACACACTCGTAGGGTTTTTGTTGCCGATGTATAATGGCATGCTGACGCAATTCCGAACAGCTCGAAAATCCTTTCCCACAAGTTGTACACTTTTCAGGTTTTTCTCGAGTATGTGTTATCATGTGCAAATACTTTTCCCTCAAGCTTATCCACTCCTTGTCACATAACTCACATGAAAAATATTTTTCCCCAATGTGTCGACGAATGTGGGTTTGAAAATGTGTTTGACCTTTGAACACTTGATCACAAAAGATACAGGTGGCTTGCCAGTGGTGTCCGTGTATTGTTTTGACATGAGTCCTAAAACCTATTTCGCTCACAAACCGGGATCCACATTCTTCACATTTCCAAAGTTTATTACTCTTGTGATTGGCGTCAATGTGTTTGTTTAATTTCACATCCGTTGTAAATTCCCCATTGCAGTAGGGACACAAATATGCGTAGATTTTATTTTGAGCTGTCTTGATCTGATTTCTCGGTGATTTTTTATTTGTTCCACATGCTTTGATGTGACTATTGAATCTATCCGTACATTTTAATACTTTTAGACAAAATGTACATTTATTAGGCTTCGAGTTGTGATGAATTGTTAAGACATGCTTATTTAACCACTTTTTTGAATCAAATGTCCTTCGGCACAGTTTACATTTTATTGAAATTGCAGATGATGTTCCATGGACCAAGAAGTTGTGTCGTTTTAAAGTATCCCTTCTGTGAACAATCTTATCACACAAATTACACTTAAAAATACCGATTCGATTATTTTTTGGTTTCGTCATTGTTGAGATATTTAATAAAACTCAATAGTTACTATTTAGGGTAAAGGTAACGCTTCATTTGAGTGTTTGGCTTTATAAATAATTTCACTTCACTTTGCTGATGTTGCTGATATGCTTTCAAACCATAAGAACAAAATAATATTTTATTTGTCTTATTTTTATAGCAGGTATCTTCTAAGACAAAACAGGTGGTTTTGGTATTAAGTTCACCTGTTGGTCGAGAAAAAAAACTCGCGCAGGTGAACTGTATTTAATGGGTATTGAGAGACATTGTACGATAACTTGTTGAAGGCCAAGGGTACGAGCTGAGACAATGGTAAGCCTTATATGTGTACCAGCATAGTTTTAAAATAAAAAGCATAAGTAGCTATTTTTTCTTTTTCTCTTATTTAACATTTGGTGTAAGGCACTAAAGGAAAGCCTTTTATTCTTACAGAAAGTCATCCCGTAATACATTTTGTATCTACTATAGTAAACATGAAAACTGTTTTATATGCTCGGTACCTGACTTGGTTTCAATCAGCAAGTGCAAATGCACACCATTTTTACATATGTATAAACCCAATAAACTCGTATGCTATTACTAATACTTTTCTACTAATACTTTTGAGATCATGTTAAGTTAAAACATGTGCAAACTGTATTTTGCCTTTTATGCGAACCATTGCTCAATTACTGTTTATCTTTCATGAAAATCCATGCAATTTTAAGCTTTGGTTACTTGTACTATATAAATCTAGTGTATAAATACGTATTTACTTATTATTAAGTTAAATAGAATTGGGAATAATTGAGAGCTCTATTTCTATGTCACAAAAGTAGTCATATTACATTCACCAGCTGATATATTATAATAATAAATAAGTATAAATGTGAGCTATAAAATTGACATCGAATTGAAAATGATCATTTCTCAAAACCGTATTTTGCGCATCACACAATTGATTTTACATCATCACACAATAAACAAATTATCATCATCTATATTATAGCATTAAACAAACTTGCTGCTGACGTGTTCATATAAATCATATATACGCATATGTACATATACACACAAACTGCAGCTATCAAAAGAGATTTTCATATCAAGCTATAAACTAGAACAAAGACAAGGCATAAAGCGCACCACTGTCGTACCGGCTCACCCCTCTCATCAGTAGTAGTCATAAGGAATGGAAGGAGACAGCTGATAGCTATGTTTCGGATTTGACAATTGGGGAAACCAATAAACAACAACAATCTCTTCTATATCACCATTACATTTTTTGTAATAGCGTGAATACATTAGTCTAAAAATTATTGTTGCAAAATATTGAATACTTAAAATTACAGAAATGGCAAGGGAAAGGGCAAAAGGAAACTGTGTAAAGTGCAATAAACAATTTGCTACAATTTTCACCCTGAAAACACACATGAAAACAATCCATGGCAACGCTCCGCGAATACGTATTTCATGTGAACTTTGTCCAAAAACATTTACTGATCAAAGCAAGTTAAATATCCACACAGTAACTTTCCATCATGGTCAACGACCTTTCCCGTGTGAACTCTGCTCCAAATCTTACATTTCCTCAAACCATTTAAAACGTCACAAGGAATCAGTTCACTTTGGAGTCCGATATCCTTGCGAAATTTGTGGTTCGTCACTTAAATCCAAAGTGGATTTGAAAAAGCACACAAATTCAGTACATCATGGCATTCGAGAACATGTGTGTATTTACTGCCACCGTAAATATGCTGGTAAGAATGGGTTAAATCAGCATATCAATGTTCATCATAAAACCAATAAAGAGGAATTTAAATGTGACAAGTGTGACAAAGTGTTTTATACCAAGTGTAATCTTAAAATACATTTACTTCGGCACAAGAAAATAAAACGCAATAAATGTGAGTTATGCCCAATGGCATTTTACACAAATTGGGAACTAAGAAAACATTTAAATGTACACTCACAAAATAAAAACTCAGTAAAATGTAGTTTGTGCGAAAAACGATTCGTCACTGCTGACAACCTAAAATCACATGTTAAAAGAATTCACAAGTCTTTAGAGACTGTGTCCTGTTTGTTTTGTGAGAAGGTATGTACTAACAATGCTAATTTACGGGATCATCTTCAAAGACACATTCAGGAAAAATATGAGACTTGTAACATTTGTGGGAAAGAATTTTGCAAAAAATCGTCAAGAACTGCGCACATGAGAATGCATACTGGAGAAAAGCCATACAAGTGCAGTGTGTGTAGCAAAAGCTTCTCGACTTCGACATACAGACATTGTCATGAAAAGATACATTTAAAGCAAAACTTTTACACATGTATTTTCTGTGAAAGGATTTATTCAAAAGAATGTAATTTATGGATTCATATTTTGCAGGAAATTGGGGAACGGTGGTATTCCTGTAATATTTGCCAATCGGGGTTCACGACAAATAACATTTTGCAACATCATATGATTACACATCAATCTCCAAAATATAAGTGTAAAATCTGTGAGAGGGTTTACAAACGTGCTAAAACGTTTGAGGAACACGTGAAAAAATGCTCTTAATTTTAAGCATTTCTGGGGATAATATAATCTGACTGAACATTTAATGAGATGTACTGCGTATTTGGGAATAACAATGTTATGACACTCACGTTGTAATACATAACTATAACTTGGAAAGGAAAAATTTCTATTAAAGGTTAAAAACAATTATAATGAATTAAGAAAGCGTGTGTTTAAAGTGTGTAATACTTTAAAATCATTTCTTACTACATCCCATGAGACATTGAGTTAATCATGGGTTAGGGGTGTTAACTGTTACTTTTATTAAAGCTCACACTTAGTTGTGTCTCCAATAACTTAAACCAATTGATTTACAGGAAAATTGGTTAAGTTTAATGGTATAGTTTTTACACAAATATGTATATTTTCTACATATAATATTAACCTTTTAACAATGTAGTCTTATCGGTAATCTATATTTGTTACCATAGCTTTATGGTTTGTATATTGTGCTGCGAATAGATATTTTGGTTATTGTTGTATAAGAAGATAACTCTTAGCATATTAATATTTTGCACACAGACGATTATAAAATAAACAAGTAATAGTTAATGATGATTTTAAGTTAAAAGCGATAAATTTTCCATTTTATGTGTTTATTTAATTCTCCAAAAATACAGAAAATATAGAAAAAATAATTGTTGAACTAAAATGAAAACCGCTGATAAAACTTCATTCGGTTACAAATCTTTATTTACAGTTTTATTAACAGAAAACACGCCAATGTCTTATCCTTTCATTGACATCCATATGTGTATTTTTATGAAGGTTCTTTTGTGTGTTTTGCAAAGCGTTTCCCACACGTTCGGCATTGAAATGCCTTTTGTCCAGTATTTGATATCATGTGATTCACCCTGTCCAACAATAAAAAAAGTTTTAGAACATAACTTGCATTCATCATTTACTTCTTCATTGTGTCTTCAAAGATTACCACACAAGCAAGCTTACGTAGACAAAATTGTAATCCGATTATAATTTTGTTTGACTAGTTTGAAGTGTAATTGTGTAATAATACTGAAGTTTTCAATAAAATATTAAAAAATAGATAAAAAGGGAAAAACTCAACCCAAAACCGCTGCTTTTGTTTACCTGATTATTTACAAGGCTAACTGTGCTGTGTATGATGTTTTTATATTAAAATGTATACAACATATTGTCATACATTACATACAAATACGCTCATGTAGTTATCTCTCATGTGTGTTCAAACTACTTTTCACTTTTTATTATTTTTATTAAACTGAGAACGTAGATTTATTTTATGTTTGCTCGGTCAGTAAACAAATAAATAAACATTCATTGACGAAATAAATTACAATTATGCTTTTGTCCAAACGTCCAGTTCAAGAGCAAACTTCGAACTTACTATGGTGGTATAGTTATAACATAATTGATAACATAATCGGCTGATAATATTTTACTTCATTCATTTCTCGATAGAAAAGTAAATAACTGGTTCAGTAATAAACTCTGTTGGAAATAAATCACGACTTTATATCAACCACAGGGCAACCCCACACGAAAATATGATAATAAAATACAGATAAATGTTCATCACCCTTTCTCATAGCTTGATACTTCACTTTTCTTCCACAACCATAGCATAGACTGAGGAGAGTCTTGTATGTTATGTCATCATTCTATCCATGTGTCAAATTTTCTAACATAAAAAGTTTCTTTTTTCACTTACAATACACGTTTATGAAGCATATTTGTTCTATAGCCATTTTTTACTGTTTTTCCTGTGGGAAACCATCCTTCGTACATTCTTACATAAATATCCCAAAAGCATTTCTTTTCCAATTTGTATTTTTTAACAACACAACATATTTATCCTCGAACAGATGACGAACATTTGTTGTGTTGTCATCATGACAATTTCACTGGTTGTAGTCTTACCAAGCAATTACAGAAAAAATAATAATGGAGCAATCTAAGTGTATAATGTGCAATAAAACTTTGGCATCTAGAAAAGATTTAAATCGTCATTTGAAAACTGTGCATTGCACATCTCCCCGAATTCGTGTTCCCTGTCAACTCTGTTCGAAATCATTTCTTAACAAAGACGCACTTAAACATCACATCAAGACAAAGCACTAAGGTGAACGACGTTTCACCTGCATGATTTGTTCGAAAAAGTTTATCAGTGGAATAGGGAATTCATTACATTACGGTATAGTGTATCCCTGTGACATTTGTGGAATTTCTGTTACTTCGATTGCTTCACAAAATAAACATATTAGCAATATCCACCTCCGCTTGAAGCCACACATGTGCCCATACTGTAATAAATCGTACGGATTGAGGAGTGGTTTAAACAATCATATCAATGTTGCACATAAGCCTAAGAATAAAAAATTTAAATGCGAAATTTGTGATAAAATCTACTTTAGCAGGG
>JAQFZH010005189.1:0-10905 GCA_034695485.1 Entomobrya nivalis
CATTTGATTTAGTATAAATATAAACGAGCCACCAGTTAATTTTCAAAACCTCTAAGTATCAAGAAATTACAAAGCTTGAAAGGTATAAATATAGAGTATAAGCTGGCAGTAAGGTGTAATTAATTAATGATATTGGAATTCATTCTTTCCTCTAATGTAATCACCATCTCAATGTAAATACATGATGATTGGTATGAGTGAATTTCTATAATCGCTTTAAAAATTTGTGGCCATTTGGCTTTCGACAACCTGTGGAAGTGGAAAAATGTCATAGATTTAAGCCATTGAAGAATTTTTACGATTTACTATTCTGTCACGCTTTCAAATATTATACGGTTTTGATTTTTACTCTTACTTTTATTTCACCTTCTTCGTCTTAAAAGTCAAAATCGAATTTGTCGAAACGTCGTTTTGGCAATCTGACGACACATCGTACGAGTACCTTCTTTCTTTGTAAGTAATAAATAAGATATACCCAAATCATTACTCAAAAGACATTTCATCATAAAAATAGCCATAGCAATTAGTTTTGTCGATATATTTTAGGTAAAAGTGGAGGATGAAGGTGAAAGTAAACTTGAGTATTAGATATGATTTTGATGATGATGGCAAAGACAAAAGAAACAGAAAATATGATGATGATGAATGATGAAGCCTACACCAACATCCATTAGTTTTTACTATACATTTGTATATCTGCTGGTATGTATGCATGTACATATACATATATAACTTTATACTAATATTATAAAAATAAATGTGCTTTTCTGAAGACACTGGATACATGTGGTCTGTATAGATGAGGTTGCCGACGAGATGTGAATACGAAAGCAGGAACTTTCCTTGAGTTCAACGTATTAAAATGGTTTTATATCTATATAGGTGTATACACACACTTATCTTTGGAAGCTGTAGAGTAGAAGAAGCGCTAGTGAAGGAGTGTAAGTAGCGAGTAGCGGGGATGATGAAGATGTAAAATGGTAGATTCGGCAGAAGTAACGTTGTCGTCGGTGTGTTTCATCCTTACTCACTGAAGACAGAAGAGTGAGCAGTGAGCATCATCTTCCTCGATGATGATGGTGATGTATAGTGTTATGTTTAGTAGGGCAGACTACAAGCCACGATGTTTCTGCCAGTTTTTCAGACTTGAGAATCGCTTTAGTAGAAAACTGCTACTTTACCATAAATACTGCGTTTTGCCATCTTTGTACATACCCATCTAGCTGCATGGTTTAATAGAAATTGTCGAGCTTTTGAATGGGAAAACGCAAGGAGCTACAAGGGACTATGTATGACCATGGAAGAGCGACGAAGAGAGGGAAAAGGCAGGAAGAGCCATAGGGGATAGTTTCTAGCTCGTAAATTCAGAAGTTGAGCTAATGTAGAAGCTAGGGTTTTTGGCACATCAACATCCTGCCCATTCCGTTGGGACTGTGGGATGGCCTCATAAAAATATATTTATGTATAAGTATAAAAATATGTATACATGTTATTTTTTCTTGTTCGGTTTTACAAATATCTCTTGTCTGAACTGAATAGAGCACACTGTAGGAAGAGAGAATAGGGGTGAATGAAAAGAAAGCAAGCAAAGGGCCAGAGTTGATGGGAAATAGCGAAAAATGCGCTGAGGGGGAAAGTCATTACGGTGTATTTTAGAGCGGAAGTAGGATGCTGTATACGCTACTTGACCTAACCAAAAGATGATATTGTAAATGTTTTGGCGATATATACAATGTGAATGTGACCATATCAAGAGACAGTGTGCAGAAAGTCATGTATGTCATTTTATTAAGGAACATTAAGTATAGCTTACTCACATATCTTACAAGTTTGTGTTGCCTGCCTGTGAATTTTTTCCATGGTTTATAGTGTAAGAGGAATATAGACACTTGGTTGGCGTGTGACACCCGCACAGAAACATGAATGCATGGAATGCCACAACTTGCATTGAACAAACCGTAATACAAACGAAACTTATGATGACGGCCTAAACATGTAAAAAAAAGGATGCACTTGGGTATGAGTGGGTGAGATGAGGGGACTTTAGTATTAGTACATCACATTTCCCATTTTAATGCTCCTCGTCTTATTATTATGGCCGCTTTCAAAGAACAACATTAAAAAGTAGAAGTTGGCTAAGAAGTTGTATATGAAGAACGCATATATAGTGCCTCCGATGATCAGCGTAACAATACTAACCTTCTTAATTTTTTACATTTAAATGCAACATTAATTCTCCGGAGAACATTTAAGCTTTTGAATGCGACATTTGATTGACATATGAGAATTTCGAACAAAAAACCAATTTCACCGTATGGACGTATCATCAGTGTGTACGCATGCTTCACTCCTGCATTTGTATATTTATGTATTTTTAAAATACTAAAGTGTTTTCGGATGGCTGCCCCAAGCTGATTAATGGGAGGGAAGCCAATTATCGTTGTTTTAGGTTGACACAGAGTATTTGCTCTTTCTTCCTCTTTTTCCTATCTTCTTCTCGGAGGAAAACGAGAGAAATGGAAGAAAAAGAAGGAATGAGAACGGAACTGATCCATTTATTTTAGATTTTATAATATACTTCTTCTTTTCCTTCCCTATCTATCCCATCCTATTTATTATTCCATCTCTATCGCCTCCTCTATTTCAACCTACAGCATTCCAAACTTTTGTCCATCACAGAAGTCTGTTCAGAATTGGCAGAAGTGGTGGTAGTGGTTTTTTTGGGACTAAAAGCACTACTATAAAAATGTATGGATAAATGCGTGTCATTATATGTGTACATGTCCTGAGGCTTTCGCGATAATATGCAGAGCAGGGGGGACTTAAGACTCACACACAAAAAGAAGAAAAGTAGTTCTAGGTACACAACAATTGCTATATATACAGAAGAATAATAATGTACGTACATATTACATATACAAAACTCGACTCTTTTGGAAATAAAAGTGCCTCTTCTTTTTACCACGACATATTTATCTTGACGAGATAAATGTTCAAAATGCAACAGCAAAAAGCATGAAGCAGTAGAAGTGCTTGCCGTGATTCCATGCTAACATGTCGTTCAACTATCTGCTATAGCATTTGTGAAAATATGTCGGGTATAAGTACGAGCTTACATAATACATGTAGATAGATGCAATTCCTGGGAGATAAAAACCCGGGCAGGGTTAGAGAGAGAGAGAGAGATGAAAAGAAAGAAAGTGAGTAAGCTAGTAAATCAGAATTTTGTGTGCCTTGCTCTAAAGGAGAAATTGTATATAAACATTTTTAGTTGTCTTTCTCTTCCACACACAATGTTTACTTTCTCTCACGATTTGTCGTTCACTCAGGAATAGTGTCACGCAGATGTTGTTGTACAGCTCAACATATTTCATAAAATCAATCATCATTGTCAGGGTGCCAGTGAAATGTGTGACTCCTTCTTTTCCTAAAATTCAAGATTTTTTTTTCTGGTGGCGAAAAAGCATATGCTTTAGTGTAAATATCATACATTAAGAGTAAGCAATAATAGTAATGTATTTGTACTTAATAATATTTATATTATTGTCGTCTGCCATAATATATAGTTTTGTCATTATTATTAAGTGCTGCGCATTGTCTGTGTGTACTTCTGCAATTACATTTGAGTATGAGTAAAAGGTAAAAAAAAAATAGTACAAAAGTATGCCATCTATCATCTTTCATGAAGTAAACAATATGCAAGAGCATCAGCATAACGAGAAGAATTCAAGGGGGATCATGTGTTTAAATCGCCATGGTAAAACCACAACCGATTTCTCTTACTATACATATACCCATTTGGCTGCAATCCGCAATAATAAAAAAACACAAAATACACGAACATTTTCCTGAAAATTGAACAAACATCCCGAACATCATCATCACTATCACTGTTTCTGCTTCCATTAACCACAATGTACACATAGTTGAAAGAGAAGTGTACCCCTACCGCTGTTTGTGATACATTAAATTGACACGTTGATGAAGAACACAAATTAATTTGGCTCAAAAGCATCAAATTGATGTGATATGCCAAATTATATGATAGAAACTTATATCGAAATAGTATTCGTAATATTTAACAATAAGCATATATAATAGACATAGGTATGTAATGACTCCACAACAGGCCATCCATCCGTTTTCGGGACATATACTTTGTCCATGAAAACACAGAAAACAATATAAAGTATGGCCATGTTTCTGTTTATATACACATCATTGATATTTTTTTCATTTTATTTGGCAGTGTCATATGCCATATGTCAGCAACACTAAGCACACAATGTAACCATCAGCGCCGTCTTAAGAGAGGACGATGTTTGCTGCAACTGCTGCTCTCCACGTACTTAACATTTACGATAGGTCTTATTATAAGATCACGTTTAAAACTTTCACTATGCACCTATTCGTTTTGAGTTATGCATTTATTTCTACGCATGATTTTACATAACTTCAACGTTGAGCAAAGGATAAGCAAAGCGCACCAGTCATCATGTTAATACTTCTTGTCACATTCCCTCTTTCTCAATCTGATTTTTCATGTCAGCAGCAAAGTCAAGCCTTGATTTTCATCATGTTTTTTTCCTCATTTTTCACAGGAACAAATGGAAAGAAAGCGTTCTTATGATACGAACGAACAACTCTTCCTTTCACCATCCAGATAGTTTCTGGCAAGAAGAAAGTCCGAATGATATCCCACCACGATCTCAATCACCGTTAGAAGCCTGTCTCAGAAGGTACTACTACTCATATTTGAAAACATCTTCAAGAAACATTTCCAATCTCATTTCTCTCCTTCTGTTTATTTTATTTTTATCTGCACATTGTTAGTAGTCGTCGTCAAGTTGTTTTTAACTGTGACAAACAACGATGTTGTATGTCATTTTCTCTCGCAGACAACTTTTCTTATATTTTTTTTTTCATTTTCGGGATGTCAAAGTTGATATGCATACAGATATGTAATATTAGTAGTAGACCTTTCATACTCACATTTGGTTGGATTTATTTGCATTTTAAAGGGGATATATATTTAATATTTTAAAAATTATGTTCAAATTATGCATGTTGTGCTCTGTTTGTGTGACATGACATACAAATCTCCGCATGACTTGCCTTTTTCTGTATATGTGTCTGTAAATCTGGGTCGAGTCGTGCCTGTGCGTCGAGAATGAAAAATGACTTCTCAAATGATCAAAAGTATAATAACGTAAGTCGCTGAAAAGTGTCTCCATGTGGTAGCAAGCGCGCACATAGGCAGTTGCTCCAAGTTAGAAGACAAAGTGCTTTTTGTTTTTGTACAGAAAAGGCTTTAAGGAAGGGGAGCAAGACAGCAAAATAGAAAATGGAAAGTTGTGGTAATCACAATATCCTACTGTCACAAAAATAATTCGTAGCGATTTTGATATGCTCCCTCAGTCTCACTCTTTATATACGAATGCGTATGTGCATGTGTATCTGTGTACTTTATGTTTCATCGTAATGACTGGTGTGTTTTCTTTTTTTCTCTATTATAGTAGGATGGCAGACGGGAGTGCAGGGTGCCGCCTTCATGGCGGATACCCAAGTCATGAAGGTTCTACGGAAAGTTGGCTCCCAGATGACACTCTGCCACTGCCATCGCCGCTCATTCCTAAAACCACGATTCCTTGCTCTAATCGCAGTTGCGTCCAGGATCTTCATGTCCATCGTGCCTGTGCTGGTGTTCGTTTCATTGCCAGGCATACTCGTATCCAAGAAGACTCGACAAAAGTAAGCTGAAACACAAGATCAATTTTGATAATCCACCAACCAACAAAAACAACAAACAATTTTTAACCGTAAACATTTTTAAGTGGCAATAGTGGCATCCTAAGAAACAAGCCTTTATTATTGCCATTTTAAAAGCTTAGCCTTAGCTTAGCACACAACCGCTTCCTGCAATTTGCGTTCTCGTTTTTTCCACCACAAAAGTAACCTGCTATACATAATACACGTTCGCCGTTTGTTTGCTTCCTTCTTCCAACAAAAACCTCGTTCACTTTGATATTACAAAGCTTTACCAAAATGTGACTACATTTTTCCTTACAACGCTTCTGAGAATTCTCCCTCGCAATTCTCACACGAAAAACATTTTCATTTTCATGTTTGTTTTCCTACTTTATAAATAATTCTATGCACCATTGCATATATGTACATCATGCCCACTATTATTTTTGGCCGTTTGCTAATATGTAACTGCCTAGCAATACTATACTCTTCTCCCAGAGAAATTTGTAGACTACATAATAATGTAATGCAACATACCAGTTTCAACATTAAGTTTACTCGCCCAACAACCGCACATTTTTTTTACAAAAAAAGGATAACGAAACTTAAAGTTCTTTACTTCTAAGCAAGTGTATCACGCTTTGCATTTTGTAGTTATAAACCTTGTTTCTTGGTTGGAATACGAACAACTTTTTGTATTTGCACAAAGTAGTAAAAGCACACGTTGTTTCACTCTTTTTTGGGTGTACTTATCGCCCAGAAGAGACTCATGAACTTATCTTTTGTCTTAACTTAAATACATACCAGTGGAACATGATGTAGATATATGCATATAAAAAGTGACTTTTTGTAGGCGAAAGCAAAAGTAGTCTAGTAGGTATGTCTATTAGCAGTAGTAGTACCATTAAGAGTCAATAATGTGTAGAGTTTACATTTTAACCAGGAGAAACTTGGAACGGCTTAATTATTCATTTGGATAGATTGCTGGTATAGCTACTTGTTATTATTATGCTAGTGGTGGTAGTAGTCTGTACTTTCTACAACATAGTAATCTTTACTTTTGTTTTTTTGGCCAATCTTATTATACGGTGGTATGGTGGTGTGGAAGGGAGCACTAAATAGCAAAGTAGGAGAGCAGAGGAGAGATAATGGGCAGCACAGCCAAATTACTTGTTTCATTCTTCCGTTTTTTGTACACGCATTAGTCAAAATGACATCAAGGCACGAGGTTAAGTTGCAAAAGTGTAATTTGCTCGGTTGAGCTCAAATAGTTGTTAGCATTGGTAGAACAATTTAACAATTACATCATTTATGTATTTCGTAAACGATTCTATTTATAAAGGAGAAGGATGATAGCAAACTTTTACAATATTTATTGCGAACAATTCTGCTATTAAATTAATCAGATGTAAAATATAGATTGAAACACGCAATTCCATTTTTACGTTTAATATATTCCATCGTGGGTGATATTGTAAGCTTGCAGTCAAATTTGTTTGTGAACAAACTATCGTACTTACAAAGCTATCGCAAATATTAAATTATATTACTTTAAGAAAATTGCATCTACCTGGTTTGGTCTTTTCCAGCATCCAACAAAATGCAAATAGAATGGTACATTTGCGTATATGTCAATCTAAAATTGCAAGTTTATCTTATGTTTTTGACATTTTTTGTGTGCTTTTAGGTAAAAGAAGATTGGAAGTACGTCGCAATGGTACTTGATCGTCTATTTCTATGGATATTTACGCTGGCCGTGCTGGTTGGTACAGCGGGAATCATTCTTCAAGCTCCTTCCCTTTACGATGACAGGGTGCCCATTGACAAGAAGTACTCAGAGATCTCTGGCTCTCGAGCTTCGGTACGCCGAGGCCCTCAATAGCCATTTTGCGTATTCTTATTTATACTGATATTCGTTTTTCTCCCTCCTATTACCATCACCGCCATGCTAATATACCAACCCCACTCCACCACCATCATTATATTATGGTCATCCAGCAACAACCCACATTGCAATATCATCATTATCATCATCATCATCATCACCAATTTTGAAATCATATACATAAACAACTCTTGGTTAACAACCACTTTTTGTAAACGTTACCACTACGACCATACCGCCGCCGCCGCTATAACCGTACAACGAGGCATATAACTTTATATCGTTCGAACACGCGTAATGTTACATATTTTTGTGGTTACCTGATGTGCCACTTATGACTATGAATCCCATCAACAACAAATGAGTAAAGAGTGTGTATGTGAGTGAAAACACTCTCTATCTCTTCCTTATACACCAACAAGAGTAGCTGCAACAAGAACTCCATCCAATTTCCACTCTTCTTAAATAAGGGAGCTTCGCCTCCCTCACCATTACCATTGCCTTGTTCGGTTGTGTCACCTTAATAACAACATCAGCAAATATTATGCGTCACAAACCACGGTATGATGACTATTATTATTATGCATTACCACTGGTGAAGTGCCAGTGGGGCGTATCCCTATACACACGAAGTTTACCTGTAAAGTGTAAAAGCTCTTGGTGACGACTTATTAACCATAAAATTTACGCAAGTATGTTCCCTTCCAAACCGAAATTCCTTTCCATTTTTTCAATCTTCACGAGCACTATAAAAATTGTCAGCCAAATATACTGTCGTCAAAAATATATATTTATAAATTGCGCGAAATGTACTACCACACAGCACAGGTCATTTAGGCATTGTTTGTGCATCGATGCACGTTTAACTGCTGTCTTCATGGTAATATCTACACGAAATGTACAATGGTTCAATTCAAGGGTGATGATGAGGTATAAAATACCAGCTGCCTCTACATGACAAAAGTATGGTAATGTATAGTGATATTATGTTTTTACCATAAAATGAGATATCGTATTTACCAGTTGATTTTTGCAACATAAGGTCAGTCAATAATATTTTTATTCTCTTTTATTATCTCCAATTTTCGTATCAATGAACTCATAAGGCGCCGCCGATTAAGCTCGCTCGGATATACAGCAATATACACATAGATATAGTGATGATTACGACTGGAATGATTCTGTTACTTTGACTCATCGGCGGCTGGACGATCTAATATTTTTCCCCAGTGTAATGATTATTGCGTAAGGGACAAGTGGTAAAGATATTTCAATAATAACAGACAAAGTTGATACAATTGCAAAGGAAATTGGCTGTTTCTAGTCTCAAAGTACTGCTGGATGTATTTGCCATCGAAATATGATAAAAAATCAATTCATGCTTTTATGATAACTTAATTTTTATTTAATCATTTTCATATGTTTTGTTATAGGTTTGAAATGACCAAAACCAGTAAATAAAACCAATGTGAGTACCTACTTCTATCTTACTCTATAGCATTTTAGAGACACAGCCTGAGACATAAAACAAAAGAAAGCATAAAAATAAAACAATAAGAATAACCAGAGATTTCTCTATGATCCGCAATACTCTACGCCGTGCGTTGCGTAATGCGTATACTTGGACATTGGGACCGTAAATTGTAATTGACAAGGAGTTTCCGCTATAGTCTAGGGACAAGGGACTTGAAATTAAAAGCATTCATTTTTATTGTCCAGATGTCAGGTCCCTGAACTCAATATATAATTTAATACGTCTCCTTAGCTTACAAAGAACGACTTCACAAGAATATTACAAAATCATTTTACGATTGTATACAGACACATATATATATATATTATATATTGCATACATACATTACATGCGAACATGACATCTCCGTTATAGGTTCTTTATAATTAAGTTTGCGATACAGAATAAAAATGTAATGCTCATGAAACAATTGGCAGGTTGCAAATACAAGATATGTATATTGTATTAAAATAAACAAATAAACTAAGATATTTCAATACAAACAAAACATATTGTCATGGATTATGAGCAGCAGCAGTAAGCGTAAAAAATAATTACTTATTTATAGTTGTTATATTTATTGTAGTAACATGAGAACATATAGAGTGTAACAAAAATGCACAAATTAGGAGGAAATTTCCAAAAATAGAAAGCTACATTATATATATACACATGAAAGGACGACAATGAATAACTTTACAGTTTTCTACTATCCGTAAAAAAGTCCTGGTCAGTAGTAGATGAACAATAATATATGCAAACCTATTTGCATTGACGTTTTATGATTTATCTAGAACATTTTTACTAAGCATATACAAATTACATATTCGATGCCCATTTAAAACATACTCAAATACGGTAAAGTATTAATCTTTAAGTAAATAATGTTTATACAAGCATATGCTTACAATTAGATGTAGTAAAAATTAATAAATCTTCGCAAGCCATCTAAAATATTGTTAGTATTTTCAGCAAAGTCCATTTCATACATAAGACTTTGTGTTTCATCAAAGAATACGTGAGTTATATTATTTATGTATTATGAATGTTGTTTTACTGTCATTAAACTGCTTTCAGAGTTCCCAAACCATTGGCTCTACTTTCTTAAGCAAATAAGACTCAACTTTAGAATATCTTTGTTCTGGTTAAAAGATCTGTGAAATCAATGCCATTAGATCAAGTTTAAGCTGGCTTTATATTATTTGTCATTCTTTACTGTGTTCCGTGTAATATTTAGGTAAAATTGTTTTTCTTATATAGGCATTTACGTTATGTGTTATTGTTACGATGAATGTAAGTAAAATATAGTCACAGACCACATTCAAAATGCTGATACTATGCGTGAATTCGGTTTCAGCTTTATGACCAAGCAATGGATAAATGAAGTGACCAAGAATGTAGATGATGGGTGAGTAGTTTGAGTATAATTTCCTCTTCACTTGTGCAAACGTTATGGTGATTATCAAATAGAATCAGTCAGAAGATACTTTGGAAATTTATAGAAAGGATGACGAATATTTTTATTGGTTTTCACTTAGAGACATGTTATTTCCTCCCAGCCATTATCCTAATACATGCTTGAGAATCACGTAATAAAAAATTATTACTTTCTCCTCGTTTAAAGAAGTCATAAACGTGACTAAATTGAAAGAAGTTTATACGAAAACTTAGGGCAAATCATGTATGTATGTATGTATGTATTTTGGGGCAGATATCTCAGACTATGATAGCCTGAGATACCATTGAGGAATCTGCATAT
>JAQFZH010005190.1:0-10904 GCA_034695485.1 Entomobrya nivalis
ACAATTTTGATTTTGTTGAACTTTGCGACCACCACATATATATATCTGTAATGCCATCATCCAGTAAAAAGACCATGGATGGCTTCAGACAATCGTTTTAGTAATATGATACTGACATCCATGCTTTTGTTTGATCACCACTAGTCATACCATTCTCTGCTTTCTGTCTCAGCGTATACATACGTGGGCAAACAACAATAGTAAATGATATTCGAGGCTTTTCTTATTGCATGCAAAAAAACGGGCATAACTGAGAAACCGGGAGGATAACATTGAATCCTTTATGCACACATGAGACTAGTAGGATTATCATTGAGGAACGAAAATGTATTAGTGAGAGAAAGAGAATCATTATTTTCGTCGCCATACTTGAGTGCACAACTTCCGTATTTACATACAACATAGTAAACATCCCAAGTATAAATCTGTGCACCTTAAGCACAAGACATCTTATATGCAAAGGTTTTTTTCTAGAGTATCATCACTCCATCATAATCTACACACAGGATTTCCTTGTACCAAATTTACATGAATGTATGATATGTTTGGTCAGCTTAGAAGATTTCTTTATGGAAAAATACGACAACTAAAACTTTTTTTTAAAAGAAAGCACTGGAAAAGTATCTCGAAAAGACAGCTGAAACTATCAAAAGTATAAGTAGGATGACAACTACAATGCATTATCAGATAAGAAAACAATTTACATAACTTTCCTAACCCAGAAAAATTTGCACGGAAATTATATATGCAACGTAAAAATATGATATTATTATAAAAAGGTATAACATGAACATCTATTTTTATCTTGAAACCTTGTAAAGATGTAACGTTTCAACTGAACTCTCGTAAGTTGTCTTCTTCAAAGACGATTTTATTTGAAAGCGCAAAAGTTTATATGGTCTGGGCAGTCTCCCCAACAGGAAGTAACAGGAACGAATGGTAGCTAGGTATCATTAAAATAATCTGACGTTTGCTTTCTTCAATTACTTGTTTCAGCTCAATTTTCTGGCGTCATGATAGAGAGAAACAATAAAATTTAATGTGATTGCTTGATAAACTTATTATGACACCGACAAGAAAAATACATTTTTAAAGAATGTCTCGATCGGCACGAACTCTTTCAATGTTGAATGTCATGGCTTCAGATATCAATTCATTTACAAGGTCTACAGTTATGCCGGAGTATTTTTGCTCCAGTGATGGCTAATTCGTGCTTGGAATACCCGTTTAAAATATTAGATTTTAAGAGTTTAAATTATCGAACGATTTTCTTCTGAAAAATTTAATGTGAAGTAGTGGCAGATATTTATTAAGTCACGATTTTTCTCAATAACTTATTTGCGTCATACATATAAAATGCTTGGTTTTAGAGTATATATTTATATACATATACATACATGCTCATAAAGTATTTTATTACTTAAATGGAAAATAGCACTGCAGTGCCAGTAGCAAAACAATACTTGCTTAAACCTCATTACTTTTACTTCCTCAAATGTTTATGGTACATTTCTTGGCAAATGCCACTTTGTAAAAAAAAACAATTGGAATCATTAGTGCACGAGTAGTTCTGGTTGTGATCTTCTGTTGCATGTCGTTTAAGTTGTAATAAGTGACAAAGGAAAGTAGTGAAGGGATGGTGCTTTCTTGTGTATGAACACTTACATACATACATATGTGTGATTGTTCTTAAGCACTTGTAGCTTGTAGCAGAAACTCAATGAGACATAGATGTGAAAGTAACAGCAGCAGTACATCAGTTCACCTTCAACAATACAATGAAGTTTACTTCTCACCTGAAAAGTGAGTTATGTTAATGTAGGCTTAAATTTAGTACATAGCCTGCATCAATTTTAAGTAAACTGGATGCATTTCGGCACGGAAAAATTTATGCTACTATTATACTAACTACCTTTTACATATTTTCGTATATATGGAGTAGTTGTAAATGTGTATGCAAACTGTTCAGATAAACCGTTTCCATAAATTTTCCACCTAAAAAGTCGATCCATAAAAGATTCACATTAGCTCTGCATTCAATGAATATAAGCTGGCACTTTAAACCTTTGATTCCAAGTTGCAATTTGCAACTACAAACTGCAGCGAAGAAATCATACAGTACAGTACATGAGAGTTGAGTTTAAAAAGGTGCATGTTTTTAGGAAAAAACCAAAAGGCACTCGTCGTCACACCGTTTTTCTGCAATTAATTATACGAACGAGCAATTTTGAAATGTACTTTTACGCATTTGTGCATATCTATATCCAAGAATAATCAAAATTTTAGGGCAACATTTGATTCCATCAGTACACTATACAGTGTAGGGTAATTAGTGTAATAAATGTGCAATATCTGCCTGATTTACTGCCTTTTTAAATGATAAAATTCTTGGAATTTCAGACACGACGAATGAGCTCGATATTAAAACTACTTAGCCACCTGGTATATTACCTCCAAAGTCATGATCTTAAAAAAGAGCCCTATCACCGCGGAACCGGAAGCATTTTATCAAGCCGTACGTACAACCAAAAAGAACTAAAGCGGCAAACACTGAGGCAACAAAACGATTAACCCTCTCTGGCCCTTAACAATGTCGAAATTAAAATCGGCGAGGACATGTACCTACGAACATAAACTCAAGCATATTTTATCGCGCAAATGAATTTGCATTAATGGTCATTTCACAACCATTCAAGTGAAGAAGTCTATACTCATTTTACGTTTCTTCAAAGAATTTTCTTTTTATTATGCTCTCTTTTCTTAGCGCACCCAGCTGGGGACAAAAAAAAACAACTGTTATGGTCACATCATTGGAAATGGAATGCATGCCAAGAGTTGTTTGGTCGGTCAAGTGAATACTTTCTTTTTTACTCAAGAAATGGCCGATTTGAATTGGCGATACGCATCGAATGTTTCGACATTCCGCAAATTGTTTATAAAAGAGTGCGTGCTGTTACATTTTTACTACTATTGTTTATTTCATACTTATGTAATCTCAGTTTATTTTGCACAGAAAAAAACGGCTATACATTTGCAAAAAAGTTTCACCACTATGAGGTCATGTTTTTGGGTTGTCCGTCCGTAATAATACTTTAAGACTTGAATTTTGATTTCATAACTAAAAAATATATCCAATAATGTGACCTTTTGTAAACTAATGGGTTGTTTCCAATTTCAAACGAATTATTGTTCCATTGTAGTTTTTGTTTTTAATTCTTGAATCATTTTATTTAATCTTTTTTCAAATTTTCGCTACTTATTTACCAAACAAAAAGGACTTTAATTTGCTAGTAAAAGAAAACATTCAAATAGCGTGACATTTATGGTCTTCTGATGCATGACTCCTGAAATGAAATAGTTAGTTGGAGCTTTTTCTTCTTTTATTAATTCTCTTTGGATTTGGATGATCATGCAGAAGAAATTACCGTTGCATGACTGGTTGGACTTGTCCATGTGTAATAAAACCGAACGGATCAGATTTGTTCTTTGTAGTCGCTTGACGAGACGTTTTTACTGGTACGTGTTACGCATTTACTCTTGTTATGTTTATTACTACTGACCCAGGTGAAAGGAATTTTTAAGTATGACGTGAGGAATGAATTTCTTATTTTGAATTAAATCCTTGTCCAGAGAAAATTAATTTCTATTTTATTCATATTCTATAAATAGCTCGCAACACCTACAATATTGCGAAAATAAACAAAGCTTTTTTTGCAAATGACATAAAGGGAAAACAAACGTAAATATGAAATATCAAAAAGCTGTAAGTGTCATTCGTCAACATCATGAATTCACAAAAGGTTCCTGTTAGATGAGATGGTCTTTTTAATTTACCAGGTTCAAACAATAAATATGTTATACAATCTGTTGAGTACGTTCAGTAGCATACAAACTTATATGTAAGTCATGTAGCTATTACATGAAAGTTTGAGATAATGGATTGGCTGTAAACAGCATTACATATTTTACAATGTGTGTAACAAGTTTATATAAAGAATTCCTTCTAAAAAGTTTTCCCCTTTGCTTTTTCTCCGAGAAGTCATTTTAGTTTGGCATGAAACTTGAAATTGTTTTAGGCTCTTGTTTTATGTGCATTATCCTGCCTGTACCGTTGATAATTAGTGGAACTCAAATTACTGAATCATTAGACGAGGGAGGCCACACGATCCATTTATTTGAATTGGTGCCGCTGATGGATATAGTTAATGGAATCTGTCATGGTCACTCGTGCACTACTCTCTTTGCCAGAAAAATCTTTCGGTGTTTAGCAAGACAAAATTTGTTGACTAGGGCATGCTACTTTTTAAATATTCATTACCACCAAGCACGCTGTTACTTTTGCTCCTTTGCCACAAATTATTTATTAAAGTATGGTTTATAGTGTTCTATTTTTTGCAACATTAACCTCTCGCTGCAAACGTGGATTGTTGACTTCAAGGTGCTATTGCAAATTTTATGGTACATTTTACAAATTGTGTATGATCATTTTTAATTTTCAAGTTGGATTTCCGGTACCAAGGCATTATTTACATAATATTCAGCACGCATTATATTCCCATGCAAGAAGAGAAGAACTTATATATTATCACATGAAGCATTGTACTCCTTTTACTCGTTCACAGTTAGATCGCCATGTCGTGTTCGGTTCATGTCTACAGTGTACGATAGATTTCCGGTTACGTGCAAATATCCAGTCAAGCAGTAGGCAAAACTAATGACTCTGTTAATTACAAAAGCATACTTCATTAGTCTTATATGAATCACCTTAGGTGCGAATGAATAACTTTATAGTGATACGTTAATATCTAAATCAACAGCAACACGGATAATTTGCTGCTTTCATGTTTGTACGATAAAGAGATTTTCAACAGAAGATGACTAACAAAATAAAATATAGAACCATTTACACATAAGTTGAATGAGCTATTAACTGTCAATTATTCATTGGAGCTTTGTTTTGTTTTAGGGTAAGTTGTGTATTTCTTAAGAGCTTTAAACCGTAGCATCTCGTCATTTTGATAAATATAGGTCACATTTTTAGCTCTCTTGGCAACTACAAGAGAGTTCCAAAGACCAAACCAAAAGAAATCCTTCCTTTTTACGAATATGTACAGGAAATGGAATGAATGTACGGATTACTGGGATGATTTTGTGATGCATGTTCATTCAAAGTTACTAGTTCTGGAAATAAATAGGCGATGTTATGCAAAGTGAAAGCATTGAGGGTGACGCCCTTCCTATAATATTTTTTTCTACAGGAGAATTGAAACACAGAAGCCCTTCTGACAGACCACATAATAGAAAATGTATCATTCATATAGACAAATCTTCGGCACATTTTCATGTTTTATGTTTGCAGTAAACTGTAAGGTGCAAAGGGACAGCAAACCTGCTGCATTGATATGAATATATATATGTACTTGTCCAACTTAAGTAGATCACTATTATCTCATCATAATAATATATTTTGTAGAAGGATATGCTTTTAGGCTTTCATGGGAATACGGTGAATCGTAAATGAGTTTCGATGATCGTTTGCAAATGATACGAGATGACCTGACGGGAAAGTTCAAAATGATACATGTGTGCTTGGGAGAGAAGACATTACATAAATTTTGCTGCTACAAACGTGTCTGCTGCGTTTACCATATTTGTATGCGACTGTGTAAAATTATTCGTGGGCAACCACAATTTCTTTATGTAGTACTGGTACCACTGACCAGCCAACATTTTGGTTTAGACATATTACATAGTCACTTGGGACTGTACACGGAAATACCTTCCAAAAAGCATGTCTTTCTATCAGACGTGTTTTGAGAGCTGTTCTATAGCTTTGTACGATATTCCTCTGATTTATAATATAATGACGTTATTATGTGCATACTCAATTATCTGCCAACTTTATCACGACTGCTACTATAGACAAATGCAATACAGCGGTGTAAGCACCCAAAAGTCATCAATAATTTCCAGGTTACTAAAAGAGAGTTGTCTACCTGTCAGGAATGTACGTATTAATTCTTATTTCAGAAAGTTTTTTTTTTCCTGGCAGTACTTAATACAGCACAGGAGAACGGAACAAGTTAGTTTGATGATGGCGCAATATACAACAATTTAAAAGTGACTTCCTGTACGTTTTACTTCTTGTGTCATATTTAATAAAAATGCAAATTGATATGTATGATGTGCACACGTTTACACCCGTCTCCATTATAATGCCAGTCAGGAGCCCAGCTTTTTGAGATGAAATCATGAGATCACTTCATAGTTTTATATTTCAGGTAGAGAAATACCTGTCTACGTAAAATGAAGAAATGATGATTTTGTGCTCATTTCCACACAAACGGTGGCCCAAATTAACGTCAAACGAAGCAAAGCAATATAAAGTGGTACACAGAAAACCTAGAGCCAAGAAATGCAGCAATTCATATTTACTCGCTCATTTCATGATGTTCCAGACGAAAAGTTGATGTAATGTTTGGTGCACACACAGTGAAAAAATAACCGGCTAAAAATTGAAGTATGACGTTTTTTTATGTAAACTTGTGTGCGTAGTGTGTGTGCTCTTTCTAGGGTTCACTTGCATTGCACACATATTACACACATAATACATCGTTGCATAAAATTTCAGATGTTTTCCACTGGCTTCAATTTCACTTGGTGTTGATATCATGGTGGTGGGGTGGTGGCGATATTTGCGGCGGCTGCTGGATCTCCTGGAATGCATCCAAAATGTTTTAATGTCGTTCATTACTGTCATTACGACAATCTGTATCATTACTCAAGTACAAGTATATATTGTATATTTATTCGTGCATGATTCACTTGTTAGGAATCTTTTTTTTTCTACACTGTGTGCAGTCACATATTGGAGTGATTATCATCGGGAAGTCCCAAGATGAAAAGAGAAAAAAAGATGAAAAGGTCGGTCTTTTTTTCTTTTTTTAACATGTTTTTAGTTTCTTCGAATTTTGATGCAGAAAAAACGGTTTTACGTCATCATATTATTATTATACTGTTAGCATCCCTGAATGCGTGCTGTTTGCAATCACTTTTTTGTCTTGATGACGATGATACGTTTATTTATATTATCTTTGCTGATTACACAATACACAATATAAAGGATGCTTGAAAATAATGGAGACAAATTTTGAAGCTTATTTAAAAAGATCAGAATTCAGTCAACGATTTATGGTTGGTAGTTTTTAAAACTACATAAGTTAAGCTTTAAGAATTTTATGATTGAAATATTCACAGCTTATTTCTAATAACATTTTCAATTGTTCCAATAATCCGTTTCAATTATGATTTTTCCCGACCTTAAAAACATCATTTTTTGTTAATGACCTCGTTTTGCCGTAATTTAAGGAAATCTGAAAATGTTGAAAGTGGTCCACATTACCTAAACATATTTGCATTCAGAATGCCCACAACTTTTAAAAATGGTATTATAATTTAATTTTTATGGACCTTGACATTTTTGTCAAATTTGAGAAAACGATTATCAAACCATTTTTTTCGGCGAATAATTTTCATTTGTATTTTTGCTTCGCCTAAACCTATAACATAAGATAAGTGTGGTCATATTTGTACTTAACTTAAAGAGTAGAATCAGGGGTATGCAAAAAAATACAAGTTTTAAAATTTGCTTTAGATATATGGTAATTATTTACGTTGAAACCATAATATACCAATTTTTACCACCTTAAAGTTTGTTCGCCTAACTATCATGGTCTATGCAACGGTAACGGCTTTAAATGGACAAATCATTTTTTTAGGAGTAATAAACCCAAGATATAGTATCAAAATTACTAACTAGTTTTCGAATCTTTAGAAGTTATCTAACTTTAAATGTAAAATTTAGGTGTCATTTTTACTACGGGAAAAAATGAAATTGTGTAAACTTTTGTTTCAATTGACATACGCATTAAAAAATTTACATGGAAAATGTTTCTGGATGCATTTTGTAGAAAAACTTATGTAGTTTCTAAACATATTTACTTTTGATCGTTTGATGCTACCGCTTCTTTTAAAACGAAAGATGAAATTTGTCTCCATTATTTTCAAGCATCCTTTATATGAAATGGTGTATGAATGCATGAAATGCACTCTGAAAAAACGCTAGCGGGAGGAGGGGAGGAAAGAAGAGGATATGCCGATGACGCAGCTTTTGAGCAAGCATAACTTGTCTTGTTACATTAAGCACACATTTCGAAACTCTTTCTGTCTATGCTATTAAATATATAACTCATCATGTCAAATGTGGATCTCTTTCCGGGTAGACATGCCAAGTGCCAAGAAAAAAAGAGTAGTTCGTTATGTCAGACGGGATTATTGAGAGAAGCTTACATACATAGATTGTATGTGTATATTATTGTGTAGGCAGTGCGTTTCGTGGAGACGTGGAGATCAAGAATTCCGAATGATCAGACAAAGTTCACATGGGGATAAATGCACCCATGTTGACAGTTGGCCTTTCAAAAACGGAAACCGCATCTTACATATTTCTTTTCATTTTGAAACAAATGTGCAAGTTTCGTTGTCACTGACTATGGCTTAGCACATAAATATCGATGTATAACAAGGAAATAATAACATGAAACATGATCAAAATCAAGTGGCAAATTTTTCTGTCCCATAAATTTTTCCTTGGCATGTTGAAATTGATTAGATTTCCTTTTGTGTGAATTTCAGGTGTTTCAGACTCTAGAGTATCCGGTGGAAATCGCGAAAATGGAAAAGCTAAAGGTACTTCTAGCTGAAGGACGGTCCAACTTTACAAGAACTGTGTTAAGTAACTCATCCACTGTAAGTTTGCTTGTGTATATTTGATCGTTTTGAGAGTATGCATGAATACGAACTGATATATGATATGAATGTACGTATGTATGTGCTTGAAAGTTATACCCTTTTATTCCAACAATCAAGGTTACTTCTTGAACTGTAAAACATATTCTTTATGTGTTACGAAACAACGATACGTAATTATTTGGTTTTTAAGGACTATAATACTATTAATTTCGACGGTAGTAAAGTTTACAGGGCTTAAGTAATTTTATTATTTAGCTAAAGTACTATTACGGTAGTTAGTATATGTTATCAATTAATGTTCTTCATATGCATAAAAAGAACATCAATGGTCCTTTGCGGACCACACAGAAGAAATTCATATTTGGTTATATTAGCCTACTATAGTAATGTCTACGGCATATGTTGGATGCACATACTAATATCCCGGCTTAAAGTTTCCATGTGGAACAGTTAGTCAGTTTCAGAGACAAAATTCTGTTGAAAAGAGACTATGTATATACACGCCGGTTTATATGATGCCTTCTTTTCTAAAAGTGTAAAAGTCATCTAGGTAAAATTGTGGAAGGATATATTTATTGTCTTGCTCTATATTTCGATGCACCATCGTCACATTTTAAGATGAAAACTGAGTATATCAGGCGCCCAACATCTTCAAGTCGGGGGTTTTTCTTTCACTGCTTGCAGAAATGGGTTGTAAAAATTTTACGTGTGATAAGGTAAAAAATCGACAAGTTTATTATTACTACGTAATATAATAGTACATACACATATGTATGTATGTATGTACCAAAGTTTCAGCTGCGTGTTGTAAGGATATATTTGCGTGAACTGGTAGAATTGAACAATACGTTTCGCGTGAGACTATTTACCGCATAATCGTATTATTATACGTAGGTAAATCCAAAAGTAATGAGCCGACGGAACATACAGATATCTCAGCAGTATGTTGATGAATAGATCAGAACTTGGTATGTTTAGATAGCCAAACGTCTAAGTTAAAAATACACCAAAGCATGTTGACCAAGCTCCTTCTACTTGGAAGTTACAGGTCCATATTTTATTTTGTTCAAAACCCGATTTTTTGAGAAAAAAATTTACCTTTTTTCAACTTGCTATAAAAAAACTAATTGAAGGAAATAAAATATACTCTTGAGCTTTAATTATTCGTATAAAGTGGACGTTTCATTATTGGTAACCAAAACGTCGTAAAACCCTACACTTTTTTCATAGTGAAAGGTGTAATTTTCATCGAATTTGATTTTGCGCATTCAAGCTTAATTTTTCGGTTGATTTTGTAATAGATTTTTGTTTTGCTGAGCTGCTGTTTCTACATTTGGGCAGCTATAAAAAAATCCTTTCGCACACTTTTAAGTTAGACTCTTGGCTATTTTATCATATCAATATCCGCTCTATTCATCTATATCCAGCGGAGATATTTGAATATTTAGCCGGCTCATTACTTTTGGGTTCCCCTATGTATTATTATTCAGCGTCAAATATTTCATTGGAAGCCGTATTTTAAACCTTGCCAACAATGGCCCACGGGCTATTCTAAAAAGCAGCAACATTAAGCTTATCAATATCATGAGTCAAGTGGCCCCAGGAAACTTTGGCTTAAGGATGTTTATATCTATTTGGAATCAAAAAATTAAGGAAAAATTTAACTTTAGAAAATATGTGCATATATATTTTGTACACATATATGTTATAATAAAAATCATGTACGTATAATACAGCAATCTAGCTGACCTTTTTTCAAACTAGGAAGTATAGCGTGTGAGAAAGTGTGTAAGCCTAAAAGCATTCAAAGAGTGAAAGGAAGAATTGTGAAGAGGTAAAACCCTTAAAAGTGAAACTTTGCCTGTTGACATACTCTAATCCATGACATTATAATCTTAGGAATGTTTTTACATTACCTTGGAGGGTAAAAAAAACTGCACATACACACACAAAGAGACTCACGCATATACTCAAAATGACCTCTTTGCTCTGCATTTAAGGGAGCCCGCACATCCATACGAGGTTGAACTTTGGACTCTGAGGTGGTTTTTGATGGTTTTCTTATAAACCAAATGCGCACCCTTTGCGCCGTA
>JAQFZH010005191.1:0-10903 GCA_034695485.1 Entomobrya nivalis
AGTACCTGTATACAAAATTTCAGGTCAGTAGGTCAAAGCGTTTTTGAATTAGAGCGCTCACAGACAGACAGACAGACGGACATGATACACAAAATCAATAAGTAGTACGAAGTACCTCGCACTACTTAATAAAAAGGTTTCCTTTTTCTTGATTCATCACTAATAAAGTTTACAAAGTGGAAACCACTATTGTTATAACAGAAAGATGTAATAACATGAACATGATGAATCGTGGGGGTATAAAAATATTCCGCATCGTTTTGCATAAGATAAATTACACAATAATTAACGGACAATGTTCATCTGGAAGCATCTACATTAATTGTCCTTAACGTAGATACCCGTATATATATAGTGCTAGGAAACCCACTGTAACCCACAAAAGTATAAACATCATTACGTTCGGCAAACTGTCACCTAATATTTGACGGACGACGCTGTTTGTATTGTGTGCATTCTTATATTACTAATATACGATATACGACATTGTTATGTGATGATGAGGATCACTGCAATTTTAATGAATGAGTTTGGGAAATATGATTAGCCAGAATAAACTACAGCAAGAATAATATACTATGTGAAAAGCATACATAAAACCAAAAAATTGCAGACATATCTGGATTGGGGCAACTTTCGACAAATTCAGAACATCATTAAGCAACTTGAAATCCTCATCAGTTTCACTTTGTAAATATTAAAAACATACAAACAAATAAAAGTACTTGGGAAAAAGAAAGCTCAAGGCTTTATATATTGCACTGGTAAATTTAGAATTCGATGAGAACACTTCAAAAAAAATTAGGTCTGCAATGAGCAAATTTATTTTCAAAATGAATAAAAAACGACCCAACGATTCATTTTTTACTAAAATACCTGAGGAGCCGAGAATGCAGCTGCTGCACTCCACGCCATCCACAGCATGACCTTGATCATTTGATGCCCCTGTCCTTTCAGCATTCTCATTGGATACAGAATCGCAAAGAATCTATCAAAGCTCACACAAATCAGCACCATCGAACTGAGATGCAGGCCAAAAGCTCTAAGGAACTGCATCACTTTACACAGTACATTACCCCCTCGCCACTGTATCGTAACTCTCCAAAACACCTCTGTTGGAATGAGAGTACCACACACAATCAAGTCAGCAATGGACAGATGAAGAATCAAAAGTGTAATTCGAGACTTGCTCCGTTTATACTGCTTGTACACGGAAAACAGGACACTGAGATTTCCAGAGGTGGCAATCACAAAGAGAATACAGTATGCAGTCACACAGTATTTTGAACTTTTACTCATTTCAGTGAGCTCATTTGGAAGAAAGCCGTCATTTCCTTGTCCAATCCTACCGCTGAAGTCATCACCACTTGTATAATTAGCGTAAACACTATAACTATTGGTAGACATTGTGGTTAAGTTAACAAATGATCCGTTTTCACTTGAACACATTTTTAGTTTTTATGAGTCCCATAAAACACTTTTTCTTCAATTCCACCGAATAATTTCGTGTCCAGTCAGAGGTGCAATGCAACAGGGGTTAAAATATTTGATTACATTTTTTCAAGATGATTCAATGAACAACAGTTGGCATGAAGCCATTTCGATAAAGCGACAAATGCACATCACTTCCAGTTGGCTTTGGAAAGAAAAACGACCTTAGACCGCCGACTGTCTCAGTCCACAGGCAACAGCTTACTGGAGGTGTGTTTAGGAGCAACACCAAGTTTTGGTACTGAAATTTTGATGGTGAAAGCACAGTGGTGGTGGCGGCATTGTGGATGTTGCTTGGAAGAATTGACACAAGCTCGACGAGAAATCCACAGTAAAGCGATCAATATATCTGGCTTTTGATCTGCATTCACGATACGATACGATACAGTTCAACTTTTTGTGAAACAGAAGGGAAAAATAATCATTTTATTTTAAAAATTAATGAGGATTTGATGTGGTTTGTTGTTCGAAGTATTTGATTCAATTTATGCTAATCTTTTAGACTCAGTGCAAGTAATATGCACTGCGGTCGATGCAAAGAGATTAAAGCCAAGGACGAAGTCGGAGTCATATATATCTTGTTTCATATATTGCACACTACATATGCATCATAATATACCATTTAGATACTTTATAGTCATTTTTGAGCAGCTGTATTTTAAGTCTTTATTTCTTTAGTAGTGTTTAGTTCTACTTATTACCTTCGTTCATCATGTCCTTCAGCCTGTTAGTCTGTGAATGCTCTAATTCAAAAATGTTTTGATCCATTAGCTGTAAATATTCTATAGAGATACCTTGGCTGACTATTAAGAAGCCTGGTGATTTTCAGATGACAGATGAAATAGTCAAACTCCAAGGCCTAGGAACAATTTTAAATGTTTTGACCCCATTCTAAACTTACATATTGAACTGTGCTGTCCAAATCTCTTATCCGGTAAATAGTTTTTCGACTCAAGGTCAGGCCTTTAGGGTCAATGCAGAGGTAAAAAATGGTCTAAATGAGAAAATGGCAGAAAACTTTTATATTAGCATACAGTTGTATTAAAGCACTACTTCTTATAATGCTTCCAAAGAACTGGTTTTCAAATTATAAATACTACAGATGGTATAATTGTATCAAAATATCATATAAGAAATGTACATAAAAACTTGACGACGAAACTAGACGCGATAAAAATATATACTCGGGAAAATCTAATTTGAGCAATACCTTAAAAAAATTCGCTCTAACAGAATTACTTTTTTGCATTATATACTAGGTTGTCAAAGAGCATAATATATGCAAATATTACACATCAGTGTTGAGCTCAAGATTTGATTAAAATGATAGCTCACATTATTTTTTACATCAAACACAAAATGGAATCCAGTAGTTTACCACAAAATCACAAATTGCGCTGGAGATCCAAAGTCAACAAAATTGTTTTCCGGTCTAGCATTTCTAAGAAAAAATTCAGCTATAATATTCAAACCAGTTTTTTCGTGGCACGCTCGTGCATATCAATTATATGTTTAATGATATACTAATTTATACTACATCTATAAAGCATAAAGTCTAAAAATGCTTTTACGATAGATTGTAGACAGCAATTTAATACTTTACATAAGCATTATCCAGGAAAAATTATCCAGGAAAAAAAATGCAGACGAATTGTTAGGGAAGCAAGGTTAATCTTGAAACTTTTGACATAGCCTCAATGTAGGTATGCATGTGTCTTCTCTGTTTTATTAATGTGGAGATTCAGTCTGCCAGTCTATCTAAAATATGCACATAAGAGCAACTTCGCCCACAGCTACTTTGTCATAAAATACGAAATGTTTTTCAAATCAAAACTCCCATCCGTACCGTAGGAAAAGAAAGCATCCACACACTTCACTCATATTTGAATTGGCATCAATTTAGCACCGAAACATCATATAAACCGTAACCACATCAAATGTCTGCAAGGTGCCTATTTTTCAAAGGTATTTCCACAATCGTTATCACACGAATCACAAGACATAGTTATGCGAACGTTAGAAAAGGACATGTGTCTTGATTTTTTTACATGGATGCTAGCAAAGTAGCAAACGACTTTTAGGTCTTCGAATACCACATCCAGATTTCTTAAATTCAATAAACTCCAACTGACCATCTCTCTATTTAGAATCTTCTCATCATATTGTGCGAAGTATGGTTCCGAAAATACATTATGATCAATATTTTAGTTGCTTTAAATCGACTGTGGGTAAACTTTCATTTCCAGTTAGTTTCAATTTACTTCTTTTGATGAAATTACATTGGCTTTCTTTTCCCAGAAATTCTTTATTGGCTTAGCTCATATACGAAATCGTAAACTATTATTAAATCTCAAGATTGAAACTTATTAAGATCGATGAAGGATGCGATAAAATGTCTGTCTGTATGTATAACCGTGCCGGAAGTTAGAAAGTATTAATGCCGGTACAACCAGCGATCAATTTTATAACTTGTCTTACGGGTTAACCTATTTTCTTAATGCACGAGTAATTTCTGATGGTCATTAATGGTTCATACATTCGCTTTGATGCAAATTCCAAATCTTGATCAAAGTCAATTCAGTCGAATGCCTAGATTGGGACAGCGACTTATAACTTGAACACACTTTTGTGAGTTTTTGTATTTGCATGGTTTCAAATACAATCAACTTATTAGATTGCTTGAATATATACTTCACTAGGAAATAGCCAGACTTCGTTCTGGAAATTCACCTCACAATAAGTACAATATGAAGTAAAAAGTGTGTGCAAAATATTTCTTGTGTTAAAACATATTTTATTCTTATTATTTTATTTTACATCATCCAAAACTGTGCATCGTAATGGTACATGGCAAAAAAATTGTTAACAAAGATTTAAAGACAACAAATATTTTACTTCAAAATCTCTCGATACACACAATTATATGTATACATATTACAATCATTTTCATAAATTAAACCTTGCCGAGAGTTTTCTTTTATTTGTACAGAAAGGCCATCCTTGCTGCGTACTCTTGAAAATGCAGTGTACAACTGACCATGTGTAAAAACGGGCTCGGGTAAGTAAACTCCGATTCGGTCGAACGTCTGTCCTTGTGACTTTGTAATTGTCATTGAATACGCCAATCTGACGGGAAACTGCTTTCGCTTTAGCTTAAATGGAAGGTCGCTATTATGAACATCAAGTGCGATTCTAGGGACAAAAACTTTCTCTCCTCTCCGTGCACCACTAAATATACTACACTCTAGTAAATTAGCTCCCATTGACTCTACGATAAGCCTGGTCCCATTGCATAGCCCCCGTTTAGGATTTAAATTTCGAAGCAGCATAATGCAGCATCCTTTCTTCAACCGAAGTGAATGAGGGGCCATTCCCATTGGCGTAAGAGAGTTAAGGAACTCCAACGGGTATTGTAATCGTTCCTCTTCACTTTCACAATCCGACACAGAGTCAACACTGAAATATGTGGCATTGTTTCCTTCCAGCATTAACAAAATCTTGTCATTTAATTTTAAGGTGTCCTCGTTTTTTGGACATAATACGGCTCTGGATGCAAGTTCGCTGGGGGAAAGATGATTAATATTTTCACCAAACACGGTAGTAACAATATTATCAGTTAGAAGTTCAGGGGCTATTTTAACAAAATCCACATCCTTGTCCTCCTCCTTACCACTTCCAATGGTCAGCAACCACTTTGCAAACTCAGCTTCATTTTCATTAACCCGCATATTTTTAATTAATTTTAATTCCTTAAAATTTCTCCATAAAGGGCTGCTGTTGACGCATGCTTCTACAACTTGGACACGATTTCCACGTAAAACTACTGGAGCTTGTTGTTGAAAATCTCCACCTACTACGATTGGTATTCCACCGAAAGGCTCCTGACAGTTAAGAAGGTCACGCTGACTCCGATCGACTGCATTTAAAAGGTGAACATGGCACATCGTGATTTCGTCCCAAATTATTAATTTTGTTTGTAAAAGCTCCCTCCATTCCATTGAACCTTGTTTAAACCGTGAAATGGTACTACTCGTGAGATTAATAGTGATTCCAAATCCTGTGTGTACTGTTTTACCTCCTTTAAGTAAAGTTGCTGCCAGTCCAGTTGGCGCAACAGATTTTACTAAACCACCCTGTCCTAAAATTGCTGCTGTTAATGCTTTGTAAATAAATGTTTTTCCACATCCTCCGGCTCCAGAAAGGAAGAAGCATTTATTTCCCTGCTTCCTATTCACTGCCGACCTGATGACATCAAAGGCTGTACGTTGCTCTGTATTCATCATTCCCACCAATGTGTCAGCTTCATGTTTTTCATTGTCCATATTTATTTCATCTGGAATATCGTACGCATGGGTGGGAGTAGGGAGCCCAAAGTCTTGATTGGAATATCCAAACTGCGCCAAATTATCTTGGATGTCTTTTAATGCCATTTGTACAGCCATATATTCACTATGTGTGGTGACGTAGTCCTCACACATAGCACTCAAGTGTTTTTCGTAAATTACTTTTGAATCTGTTGGACGTGCATGTACTAAGATGGCAGCAAATAATTGTCTTAATTCTGACGGCATTCGAAAAATGCATGCTTCCTCCATTGTATTATCCCATTCCTTATCATCATCCAATAATTTCAACGCTTTTGCCGCCTCTAAAAAGGTATCATGCTGCGTCGCATTAACGTTTTTCAGGTCCTCGTAAGACTGTGCACCGTTTACATGAGATAGTAACAGGCGAAGACAAAAACGTTCCATATCTCGTGGAGAAACTGCATACATTCGAGGCAAAACTTTGTTGGCTCCTCTTTGGCGTTTTTTCCAGTTATTTTTTTGCCATACGTAATGATACGGTATGTCACAGTACAGGTGCTCCCTGGCGTCCGGATCATTTTGGTTAAGGAGAAACCATTTGGTAAGTTTAGTTCCTCTCTTTTCAGCAGCACGCAGTTCGTTTTCTTCGTTTCCTTCTTCAAATACTACAGTCTGTTGAGACGGTAAATGTACGGGTAACCGTTCCACTGCATGTGATCTGTTACTCATGTCGTACTTACGAAGGCGCCACATTGATTCAGGAGCTGAGATGTATCTTGTATCAAGGAAAGTTTTTATTTCATCCCAGCTGTACGTTCCGTCTCCATTTGCTTCGTTAACTTGCACTACTGCAGCATCATGTCCCTTGTATATGTACTTAAAAATGTACTTCACACTCTGTACTGACGAACAAATTTCCACGTTAATGTGTGCATTGTATTTTCTTGTTAAGTATGGATTATACGGTACAACCCATCTGTTGTCGAGTTCAGCATTTCGAACAATGACTTTCTTTCCATCGTTGCGCCGGCGGTAGAGAGGATATCCATTGACATTTATGTTCGTTGTCTCACAAAAGTCTTTTGGAAAGTCTTTAGTACACTTAAATATTCCTTTATCTTCTGCCATGCAGGGAGCCTTTTTGTTGCATTCACCACATGGTCCATGTAACATGCAGGTTTTCACAATTTCATAAAGTTCGCCATCGCTTGTATCCGGTATTTCAGCACAAACAACGGTATTCACATCATCTGGTTCCTTGATCTTATCTTCGTTCTCCAAAATAAGAAGCATGTGACAGTGAGGCAGACCTAAAATGGATACATTTAAGTGTACATTAATAAATCATTCCATGTTTTCCCTTTAAAAAAGTAATTAAAGATTTTTCAACCTACCTCTCTTTTGGAACTCAATTACGGATGTATATGCTTTCACTTTTCCAAGTACACCACCTTTGTCGCATGTCAGATCATTCATCAGTTCCTTCAGTTTTAGATAAAACACAGTTGCAACTATTTCCGGTCGATCGATTGCAGTCTCATTGCTTTCAAGGTGAAATGTTATTTCTTTCCATTTAGGATTGCAGGTAAATGTGATAAACAAATCTGGTTTTCCGTACTTGGCTACCAACACCATGGCATCCTGGTAGCTTTGCTGCATAAATCGCTTCCCCCCTGTAAATGACGACGGCAAAATTACAATACGTCCGGCTTTCAAGTCTTGTTTTTCCGCTTGACTGTTTACATAATCCATTAAGCCCATATATAAATCGACCCTAAGTTTTTTCTGGTTTTGACGGTTCCATTGAATTCTCTGTGCTTCAACTTTCAGGAAAGCATCTACGATGTACTGTTGGGTAAGCTTTCCTGCATGTAATAATGGATTGAACCCTTTGCGTTGCTGCAGTCGATAGGAATAAAAATCCAGCATTGAAACGTTTCTAGTTTTCTTTCCATCTTCTTCTTCGTCGCTGTTCTCATTTGGTTGGTTGCTTGAATTGCCAGTTGCTTTTTCAATTCCAGGCTGCCAACCCGCTTCACCCCTTGGAAATAAAAGTGGATACGTCATTGGGTCACAATTGGGACTAAAAAATTTAATGTTTTGTAGTTCTCCGTTTCCTTGTGGATGAACTGCTATATCACGATTGAATGGTGGCTCGCCATCATCGGAAACAAACACAGCAGCTACTTCATTAGCAACGGGCAAATTGTACCTCCGTGGATCATGCTGTCTGTCGTTTGTGATCCACATTTGCACACCTGAAGCCTGTTCACCTATCTTTTTCATAACATCTTTCATCATATTATATGCGTTTGCAAAAGGGTTAATCTGCCTTAGGATTGAATCAATTGCCTCAAACATGTGTTCAATGCAACCCTCATTGTAATCGTTACTGGATCGTTCTCTGTTTGCATATTCGGGGTCGAGAATGTAGAGTTGCGCATAGGTTGGCTTGTTAGAATTCGGGAATGACTGCGCTGTTTTGTGGTAAACTTGGCCGTGTATAACAAATGCCTGAGGTCCTCCAGCAAAATTTACTGTCTTGTGTCCAAATGAAGCAAATGCAAAAGCACTATTATATTTCCGGATGTTGGTTCGGAAATTTTTCCCATTTTCTGACGGTTCAGTTAACCACGCCTTGAATTCCATAGGATAATCATCCAGCGTTGATAATATAATTTGCCCCCCTCCACAGCACGATGAAAACTTTCCTCTGGTGGTTTTCTCGGCTGGAAAATGCAGAGCGTCGCATTCTGTACATGATGCGTTCCTCTGTCCTAAGTCATTTAATAGTGGGCGGGCTTCTGGGTGTCTAGCTGCATATTTGGATGGGGGAGGTGTTTTACGTTGCCGAATTTGTTGATGTTGCCTAAATTCGGGTTCAGCTTCAATTTGTCGTAGGCGCCTCCGACGACGATTTTCATTATCTGAGGATATCTGTTCAGGTGTCCTCTCTGTCCGTCTTTTCCGATAGTAGGCTGCTCGGCTAGTAGTGGGTGTATTATTTTCCATGTTATTACTATTCCAAAAATTTAAACTTTAGTTTTAGGATTTTGAACAGTGAGTGTCAACATCACATGACCGAATAATTAAATAATTTAAAAAATTATCATTAGTTTGGTTACCACACCTAATAATATTCAGGATATATTAATGATGTAATGTAGTTGGTTACGATCAAATGTGCATTACTGTTCCATTCCACTTATGTAAGAAAGGTAGACAGATGAACATGGATCTGCAAATAAAAAGCGTGTCATTTTATTAAAATGTCCTATAATGTACATTAGGAGTATTTAGTTAAATGATTATTTGCAACTGTTCACTAATTCACGCACCTAATATTATTCACTGTTGCAATAAATGTAGATACGATCAGATGTGCATTACTGTTCCATTCCACTGATGAGAGAAAGGTAGACAGATGAACATGGATCTGCAAATAAAAAACCGTGAAATTATTAAAATGTTCTATAATGTACATTATGAGTATTTAATTAAATGATTATTTGCAACTGATCACTAATTCGCGCACCTAATATTTTTCACTGTTGCAATAAATGTAGATACGATCAGCTGTGCATTACTGTTCCATTCCACTGATGAGAGCAAGGTAGACAGATGAACATGGATCTGCAAATAAAATAGAGGGTCAAATTAATATCTAAAATGTCCTGTAATGTACATTAGGAGTATTTAGTTAAATGATTATTTGCAACTGTTCATTAATTCACGCACCTTATATTTTTCACTGATGCAATAAATGTAGATACGATCAGCTGTGCATTACTGTTCCATTCCACTGATGAGAGCAAGGTAGACAGATGAACATGGATCTGCAAATAAAATAGAGGGTCAAATTAATATCTAAAATGTCCTGTAATGTACATTAGGAGTATTTAGTTAAATGATTATTTGCAACTGTTCATTAATTCACGCACCTTATATTTTTCACTGATGCAATAAATGTAGATACGATCAGCTGTGCATTACTGTTCCATTCCACTGATAAAAGCAAGGTAGACAGATGAACATGGATCTGCAAATAAAATAGAGGGTCAAATTAATTACTAAAATGTCCTATAATGTACATTAGGAGTATTTAATTAATTAATTGTTTTTGTTGCTTTCCACAAATTCACTTACCTAATTTTCACTAAGAAATGGTTATTGAAATGTTTTTATTGTAAATTCAATTTATGAAGGTGAGCGATGGCTCGGCTCTGGTATGATTTTGTAAAACCCGCCTAATATTTAGAGTGTGATGGTATGATGCTGCTCTATGAATGCATAGTAATGTATGACTTGAGGTGGTGGGCATAACGACAGTTGAGTGTTGTTGTTGATACAGCTGTTGTTTGTTGTGATGTGAGTACATGCAATGCGTAGCAACAGAAGAGAAAGAGTAGTGGTATTGGAAGGGAATGCTTTTGCTCCTAACACTGCACCGCAATGCTAAATGCGTGGAAAGAGAGAGGAGCGTGAAGATGATGATGATGATTGTTGCGGCGCGATCACCTTTTATATAGATTGATTGACAATGAATTATGAACTTTTGTACGTTTCGAAAACTTCTGGGAGCTAAACTAATAATAAAAAAAGCCAAGTACACTAGCTACATACATACAGACGGCATTGTTCTTTGGAATAAAAAAATGAGAACGTAGCTCGTAGAAAAGCATATACGCAATTTCGCAACATACTTACTAGCTCATTTGTGATGTGTTTAATCATCCGATTTGAAATTAATATTTCCTCTTTGAGACTTTTGTAGCTATAACGGATTGTATAAGGTATAGCTTTTGAAAATCATGAGAGTTGACTCTCGTACTACTTGGATTTAGTTGTTTGCTTTGTAGATTTCTCCGTAAGAAATTGATTCATTCACTATTACAACTGTACGTTCACAACTACACGTGCATGCGTAAATAGTTTGCCAGTGAAACTAGATTAGCACTCCATATTTTTTTGTAAAGGTCACATATAAACTAAACTACAATCTACTAGGCATACCTCTACAAAAATTTATAACAAGTCATGATAAATCACGAAGAAAATACGTAGATGAACGAGACGAGTAATAGTAATGACCCCCTAGTCCTGAC
>JAQFZH010005192.1:0-10902 GCA_034695485.1 Entomobrya nivalis
GAAAGAAAGAGGAGCATTTCCCGGACTTGTCGAAACAGTTATCATCATTTATGTTCAAGGTGACCAACCACAAAAAAAAAATAAACCCACACAAGAGCCGAGCTGAGAACACTCTCCCTTTTTTAAATTGACTCCAATATATTTCCCATCAAAGCTAGTCATCATCTGCATCCATAACTGCCTTGTATACATCTCCCCTCCCCCAATTCTCTCCCTAAAAAGAATCAGAGAGTAAACTAATAAGACAACACATGAAAAAAAATCTTTTCCTTAGTCTTCCTTTTTTTATCCCGTCTTAAACCTACTCTCAACCAAGTATAAAAAGAGAAATGAGAAGGCGTAGGTTAAAATATTGTCTTGTTTTATTTTCTGGTGAAACCATTTTGTTGACTGAGAGTGTAATTTAAGAAGCATCTTGTTTTTTTTTCTGGACATGTAACAATTTTATATCTTATTTTCTAAAAAAAAGGTTGGATTTGGGCGGAAATCAAATCGTTATGGTCGGATGGGTTGGGAGAGTACGTCAGTGATTTATGGAACGTGGTTGATTTTATTACGAATACTTTGTATGTCACGTGGATAGCTTTGAGAGGTTCAGCCGTTTACTGTGTTATGGTACGTCACAACCTGGCTGTTGTACTGCTAAAATATATTTTCAATCATTTTCAAAATGATGACATGATGTAGAAAATAAAAATATATATATGTGGGTTTATAAGACGAAAGTGGAGACACACGTGTCAATGATCTGTTATTTTAGAAGAATAATGGGGCATTGTGTGGAAAAGTGTTGCTTTCACTTTCACTGCTTTGTTTTTGTGTGTGAAATAAATAGAGAGAGTCTTGGGAAGGTGGAGATCCGTACTATCCTCGAGAGTCTTGGGATGCTTTTGATCCAATGCTACTTTCAGAGGTTTAGCTTTGCACAGAAAAAAAAAATGTTGTATAAATTTTAATTATTTTTTTAAACGTTGAATTTATTTTTATTTTTAGGGTATGTTCGGAGCTGCTATGATATTTAGGTATACAAAGTTAAATGGAACACTTAAAATTATAATGAAAATGGAATGTAGCTTGTAATGTAACAAGTTTGTCTTATTTTTTTTGGGGTGATTTGCAACTTGGACTCTTTATAGCTTTCTCAAGTTGGTTCACATCTTTAGCATCAATCCACATTTGGGCCCGTTGCAAATTTCGTTGGGAAGGATGATCGTGGACATTCTCAAATTTTTCTTTATTTATACACTTGTCTTGTTTGCTTTTGGTTGTGGTAAGGGAAAACAAATACGGATACAAAATGTTTCAAAGAAAATTTCTGTATTCTTTTTGTAAATTTGATAAAAGGACTGAATCAGTTGCTATGGTACTATGCGGAACTGGAAAGGAATAAATGCTACTCGCTGGAAAATAACCAACCGAATTATGACGCTGGGGACTCTTGCTTCATTTGGAGACGCTTCGCAAAGTAAATCAAATGCACATAATTTATTTTTTATTATGATAATCACTACTTTTATTGTCCTCAATTTTTTTTTTTTTGGAACAACATCATCAACACAGCTTGTTTGAAACATCACAATCCCTCTTCTGGGCGAGTTTCGGATTGGTCGAACTAGACGCCTTTGAACTCACCGGAATCAAGGGATTCACCCGATTCTGGGGTCTCCTCATGTTTGGATCGTACTCCGTAATCAACGTAATTGTCCTTCTGAACATGCTAATTGCCATGATGTCCACCTCCTACCAAATAATTTCTGAACGGAGCGACACAGAATGGAAGTTTGCCAGGAGTAAACTATGGATAAGCTATTTTGACGAAGGGGGCACAGTGCCCGCCCCCTTCAATATCATACCAACTTTAAAAAGTTTCAAAAAATTGTGCAAATGTTGGAAAAAATTGGAGAGAAAGCCATCAGGAAAGGTAACTATAATTATAAAAATTTAATTTAATTGATAATTAAAATGTTTAATTTTTTTATATTTATTAGAGACGAGGTGCCCTTCAACGTTATCTGCATATTACAAGGCTACTAGTGCGTCGTTATGTGAGTGCGGAGGAGAACCGGAAACAAGACGAAGCCGGCATTACAGAAGATGACGTGAATGAAATTCGACAGGACATTTCCTCCTTCCGGTTTGAGTTGATGGACGTTCTCAAGACGAATGGAATGCGTACACCAAGTTTACAGCCTGGAGGGGCTTTAGTCGCTGGGAAGAAGGGAAAGGTAATGGAACGAAGGTTGATGAAAGATTTCCAGATTGGTGTCATTGAAACGGCGGTGAAGGAGGCTATCGTTGCGGAGGATGGGAATACAAAGGACATGTTTGCGAGAATTGCGAGGGCGATTGGTGGGAAGAAGAGTAAAAAGGATTGGAATGAAATGGTGAGGAAGGCGAGTGTCCGGACGGATCCGATAGGAAGCAAGCAGGCGTCGATAAGACGAAGGACAAAGGCGAGTGTGAGGAGGAAGAGGATTGAGCAGGAGAATGCTGCCCTGTTTTCAATGGATCCTGATCAGTAATCATAATAATGAATATATTTAAAATGGTGGAATATTTTTTTAATTATTTTTTTTGTGTAATAGGTTGGCTGAATATAATCCAAAACTACAAGATGTATCCGCAGCTACTCGTGTGGCTTATGCGAAATTTAAAACAAAAATGCTAATGAGTCAAATCAAAGAGATGGAAGATGGGGATCAACCATGTACTCCAGCGGAACAACCAAGAAATTTGTCAAAGTCTCAGGCAAAGGCGCAAAGTCTCAAGTTGGCTAAAAGGGCTTCAGTTGTGAAGCAGCAGAGGCAGGCTCAGTCTGAAGCAGTGGGGAGCAGCCGGGCTGGGAAGGCTCTTCCAAAGGGAATTTCTATAGATCCTGTTGGCCCTTACACCATACCTGGTGGGGATGGTGGTGGTGGTGGTGACGATGGCGGGGGAGCTCCAATCACTAAAGCAAGTATGTCAGGAAAAGGGAGCATGGATCTGACTACCCCCATTTTAAAAAGTATTCATCAGGAAGTTCAAAAACAGAGGGAGTCGAGGGAATCCTCCTTAAAGAGTAAGGGACCAAGTGGTGCATCCACCCCCGCACCACAAAGATCTACAAGTGATTCTAAAGGCATTCAGGAGGAACATGGGTTATCAAGTGATGATAAGAAGAGGAAGCTGTCATCAATATCGTCATCACCGCCACCACCAAGCAAACCGGAAAGAGTGGTTGCTCCTTCCTCCTCGTCCTCCTCAAGCGAGAGGAAATTATCCAAGGACGCAGCCAAGAAACCTACTGAGTTCACTGTTGTTCAAATTGAGACAACTAGGCCATCACAGTTATCGTCGGAAGGGGAAGGAGAATCATTGGCAACAACAAAGCCAAAAGATAAGGAGGGAAAGCGAAAGGCTTCCTCTGATGCAAGTGCGTCTGCATCTGCAACTGTCAAAGAATCTACGCCACCACCAAGGCCTCCCAGTCCATCAGGCAAATCTGCTGTTACTGGACAAACGAGGACGGGATGGATATAGAAAAAATATATATAACTAATTATTTAAATGAAGTGCAGTTAAAATTATTTCAATTTTTTTCCAGAACATTTCCTTTAAATTTTTGTAGGCAAGTTAGGCAATCTAGCCTTTTCAATAATAATCAGCTATACAATTTTAATTCTCCTTTTTTGTTGTTGTGTTGAATTCATTTAAAAAAATTAAACCTTTTGAAAAATAAATAATCAAAAATTACATTAAATTATTTTTAATGTGCATTAAAATTATTTCCCATATTTTCCACAATGACACATCATATGATTAGACGAAATAAAATATGAAACATGGATTGTTATGACAAAATAATGATTTTTTGGTAAATATTGAATATGGACGTCTTTAAATCTCCTTTACTAACTGGATTACAAGTGGAATGGAATCCATAGAAGAAAGTACCCAAAATACTTGCAAATAAAATTATAAATGAGCACGCAGAAAATTCCAATGCATCTAAGTACAAGTCCAACAACTCAAAGATGACTAGATAACGTTGTAGCTTGTATATTCCTTTGCTTTGTCCGTTGTATAACTTTAAGCCAATAATGAGCTGAACATATGCAAAAAAAAATGTTTTTTACCATAATTATTACATATTTCACTAGTTTTTCCCCTAGTTTTGTTGATAATGGAATTAAGATACTTTTCCGCAGTGTGACTCTTGATATTTTTTGGGTTCACGTTTAGTTCACCACGTTGAATACCTTCATGTTATAATACCCATCATCAGTCATGATGTATCTTTTACATAGCTTTGGCCTTTGTTCATTGCAGAGTCCAGACAATCGTTCTTTTGTATTTCAGCAGTATGTATTTATAGATAGTTTATAGAAAATGAAATGGCAAATAAATTAGCACAAAAAAATAAGTTGGCAAATTTTCACATAATATTTTTGTTTTGGTCCAAAAAAATCGATCATGATGACAAATGACAATGACATGCTAGTAGAAAAAGGAGGCGGAGTTAGCAGTAAATACAGTTTATTTAAGGGTGAACTCAAACCTTAATCCGCTTCATTTCCTCAGTGCAAGCTCATTTGGAAACATGGTCTGGTCACTGGAGATTTTGAAAAAAGGACGGGGAAATAAATATTTAAAATCAATATATTTATTTGAATGTAAAAGACTGACATAATTTTTAAAAAGCTAATTGCTCCTCCGCTGTTGAATAATTAAAAAATATATTTTAAAGGTTCGGTTTTGTTTTGTGAAAGTTCGTGAAAAAATAAGATATTATTATGTAGTTACTTTTTGAGGAAGCCAGGAAGGTTACGGATACCTTTAACAAAAAAAATCAGTGTCCCAATATTTCTAATTTAATTGATAAATATTGAGGAAAAAAGAATAGAACTGCTTTAAAAATGGATAAAGCACCAATGGGCAGTCGGGGGAGTATTGGGAAGTGTGAATTGAACTTGTATTCGGATGAGGTGAGTTTCAAAAAAAAATATTAAAAATTAAGTTTTAAAATATAATTAATTCTATTGTTTATTTTTTTGAAATTGTTTACTTATTTAAATTTAAATTATGCAGGTGAATTATTAATTTAAATTAAGGTGACGGTGAATACGATGCAGTTTAGGTATCTTAAATAGTTTCTTCCTAATTGACTTGTTGGGGATTAAGAAGCCCTAACCAAAGCATAACAAATATATAATATGGACGTAGAGATATTTATTATGTCGTTTTTTATCCAGTTCATATGCAAAATGGATTATTTATATGACAACTATGCATTTTTATATAAAATCAAGTAAACATAATTACAATGCACTAAGTTGACAGTTTGATGATTAGAATTATTAAAAAAATATATTTATTAAAATTATGGATGCAAAAAAGTAAATCATACATAACATATATTCCCAGGGCCCAAAAGCGGAACTGCAAAAGGCCGTTCGCATGCCCAAACTACCCAAGACGTTGACAGCCGACGAGAAAAAATATCTTTTGGCTGTGGAACGTGGGGATTGTGCATCTGTGCGCAGGTCTCCACAATTCTCCATCTTTCAACTCAAAAAATAATTAAAGTTTTAAATTAAATAGTTATAAAAATGTATTTTCTCAGAATGCTTCAAAAGGCAATGATGGACTTATCAATGGACATAAACTGCGTAGATCCCTTGGGCCGTGGTGCGCTGCTAATGGCAATCGAAGCCGAGCAACTAGCAATGGTCGAGCTGCTTATTGTAATGGGCGTCAAAACCGCAGATGCTTTACTTCACGCCATAGATCGGGAATTCGTCGAAGCTGTCGAACTGCTTCTCGAACATGAAGAATTAATTCACAAAGAAGGAGAACTCTACGTAAACATCAAAAATAATAATTATAAAAAACAAATGTATCAAAATACCCCAAAAATATAAATATTATTTATAGAGCTGGGAAAATATTGACCGTGACACTGCAACCTTCACCCCGGAAATCACCCCACTCATCTTGGCAGCCCATCGAAATAACTATGAAATTGTCAAAATCCTTTTAGACCGTGGTGCCACCCTACCAATGCCCCACGACATTCGCTGTGGCTGTGACGAGTGCATAGAAGGAAATCGTGAAGACTGTTTGCGTCACTCAGCCAGTCGTATAAACTCTTATAAGGCATTAGCCAGCTCTTCCCTCATCGCCTTAACCTCCACAGATCCTCTACTCACAGCTTTCGAACTCTCCTGGGAACTGAAGCAGCTATCCTTTTCGGAACCCGAGTTCCGGGGCGAGTATCTCGAGCTGAGGAAACGTACCCAGGAGTTTTCCGTCTCCTTACTAAGTCATGTAAGGACATCCCATGAGCTTCAAGTGATGCTCAACTTTGATCCAAATATTATGACGGAAGATGACGAGAGTGTGAATGAGGTTAACAAGGAGCCTAACGACATTCACGAAGGTGGTTTATCCAGACTTCGCCTTGCAATTAGCTATAAACAGAAGAAGTTTGTTTCCCATTCTTGGGTACAACAGTTACTCGCCTCAATTTGGTACGAGGGTTTACCGGGATTTCGGCAGAAATCTGGGGCTGGGAAGGCAATGGAAGTTGGGAAAGTTGTGGCGTTTGCACCCTTCTACTGTTTAATTTACATGTTGGCGCCGAGCAGTCAAACGGGGAGATTGATACGGAAGCCATTTATGAAGTTTTTGGTCCAGACGTCCTCATACCTATTTTTCTTGCGTAAATAATTAAAAATAATTATATTTAAAAAAAAACATATTTAAAAATTAATATTAATTTAAATTATTTATTCCAGTTATTTTAATTTTGGTATCCCAACGTGTTGAGGAACAGCTAGTCGACTATTTTGAATACCGCCGCCTGCAAAATGACCCGGAAAACTATGAAATTCCCCGAAAACCCCATCGGGGGTTACCCCCCAGGGTCCTCGAATTATTTGTCGTTTTCTACGTGCTCGGCTTCATTTGGGAGGAAGCCAGGGAATTAAAAAGGGAAGGATTTGGGGCATACGTGAGCAATCTTTGGAATGCGATTGACTTTCTCCGAAACTCGACCTACGTGACCATCATATTCTTTCGAACATGGGCGTATATTCAACAAACTCAAGAAATTTCAGTAGATCCTCAAAAGGCATTTATTCCTCGAGAGGAATGGGATGATTACGATCCTCAGTTAATTGCAGAGGGATTATTTGCCGCGGCTAATGTATTTAGTGCGCTTAAGTTGGTCCATACAAGTAGCATTAATCCTCATTTGGGGCCGCTGCAGATATCACTGGGAAGGATGATTGTGGATATTTTAAAGTTTTTCTTTTTTTATTCTTTGGTTTTATTTGCATTTGCTTGTGGGTTAAATCAGTTGTTGTGGTATTTTGCGGATTTGGAGAAGGACAAGTGCTATTCGTTGCCGGGGGGATTGCCAGATTGGAAGAGTAATGGAGAAGCTTGTATGAAATGGCGGAGATTTGGAAAGTAGGTCAATTAAAAATATTTTGGATTTTTTAAATTAATTAATTTTTTTAATCAATTGGTGAACCCTGATTTTGAATATGTTTTTTTGTGATTTTTTTTCTAAAACAGCCTATTTGAGTCATCCCAGTCCCTCTTCTGGGCCAGTTTTGGAATGGTTGGTCTGGACGACTTTGAGCTAACCGGGATAAAATCCTACACTCGGTTCTGGGGACTCCTCATGTTCGGTTCGTACAGTGTTATCAATGTAATTGTCCTTCTCAACCTTCTCATTGCTATGATGTCAAATTCCTACGCCATGATTACCGAGAAGGCCGACACAGAATGGAAATTCGCAAGGACTACACTCTGGTTAAGTTACTTCGATGAGGACTCCACGTTACCAAGTCCATTCAACTTGATCCCCACTCCGAAACAAGTGACAAGACTAGTGGGAAGGGTGATCCAAGGGGGCAAAGGGGGTAAAAATGGGAGAAAGATGAGAGAAGCAAGACTAGCCGAGTTGAAGGAGCAGGCGAGGGAGTACACGGCGGTGATGAGGGCTCTAGTTTGGAGGTACATTAGTGGCATGCATAGGAAAAAGGAGGAGAAGTCTATTGTCACAGAGGATGATGTCAACGAGATCAAAGGAGAGATTTCGACGTTGAGGTGTGATCTCGTCGAAATGTTTAGGACGAATGGGATGAATGTCTTGGGATTGGCTCAGAAACGTAATTTAATTTTAAAAAATCATTAAAATTAGTTAATATGGTATTTACGATATATATTCATATTTAATTGGATTATAATTTTTTGTAGAGGTAACCCAATCTAGGAAAACGAGAGAATGGGAACGCCGTCTATTTCGTGGATTCCACGTTGCCCCAGCTGCTGGTGACGATACCATTTTGCTAAATGCCCAAATGGAAGGGGAGGATGGGGAAAGGAGGATTAGTGAAACGGGTGCCGATAAATTTAAGAGGATGGCGAGACTCGCTCTACTAAACAGGGAAAGATTGGCCAGGCCTCCAAAGCACTTGAGTCACATAGGCAGGTCCATGAGTAATGAGTCATTTAAATCCCGACAGAGTCTTAAGCAAGCTATGGATGCTGCCAGGAAAATAGTAAATAAGTCGTCAGGTGGGGTTGGAGGTGGAGGTAGCGGTGGTTCAGGTGGAGAGACTCCAAGTACAAGTGGATTACAACCACCTGAGGATAACACTGATTCGAAGGACCACAGGTCAGGACCCGGATCTCCAAGGTGTGCAGACAGGAAGGACTCTACATTATCTATGGTCGCTGAGTCGGTGGCAAGTGTGACGCCAACGTCATCAGCTAACTTTGGAGAAGGTGGCAGTCAAGACCTTGACGATGGAGAGGGGCAGGTCTCCTTAATGGATGAGCCATTACCCGAAATTATGAGTACAGTTAAGGCTACATCCCCACAGCAAAAGGTGAAGAGTGCACCTTCGCTACCCCCACCAGCCCCGCAATCTATGGATAATGATAAGCAAAAGAGCTCAGCCTCTCCATCTCCTTCAACTAAACTTAGAGTGGTACCTGATAAGCCTAGTGATCTACCTGTTTCAGCGGTGGTGGCATCGGACACTACAATTTCAATGGAAAATGAAACAAGATCTGTGGACTCTCCACTGAGAGCTTCGTCAAGACTCTCTGCGAAAAGTGACCAGCAGTCCACACCAAATGGGTCGTCATCATCGTCACCATCATCGTCCCAGCAAAAGTTATCCCGGGATACCTTGGATATTGATGACTCAGTTGATGGTGGCGTAAAGATACAAGTGGAGCCACCCACCACAGGGGGTACCACTAAAGATGATAAGGCGCCATTGATTCATATTGATAAACAAGAGGTTATCATTTCACCAGCAACCCTTCCTATTTTACTAACCACACCATCTACAGCTCCAACTGTCAACATTGTTGCTTCCGCATCACCATCAACATTATCTGTAGAGAGTTCCGGTTCTCCTCAAACGTCTACCTCATCCACCTCCACTTTACCTATAATTGGTCAAAGGATTGATGATGTGAAAACTATTAAACGACCTAAACCCGGTGGATCCTGGTTTTAAATTATTCGCTCCCGAGAATTTTGGCAACTTATTTTATTGGAGGTTAACTTTAGAAACTAATTTGACGAGGACAAAAATAATTAGTTGTCATTTTATGCAACTTTTAAATGCTGATTGATTATGAATAAAAATGATCTTGCAAAATTCCAATTATAAAGTCCCAATCAATAATTAATTAATCATAATCATTAATCATACGTTCATGCATAAATAAAAATACATGGCTACTTCCCAATTCTTAGAATAAAAAAATTCAACTCAAGAACAATCGGCTATTAAAATCAGACAATGGAATTCACAAAAATTTACCTTTTTTTGCTGCACATTTTTTTTTTGAAAAGGTATATAAAGCAGTGCAGCAAGCAAGCCACTCTTCATTCGTTCCATTCAAGTTACGCGAGTCAAAAATAAAAGGTTGAAGTTGATTTTCACTGTCCGCGAAATACTTGGAGTTCCATTTAAACCACTTGTTGATTTTAAAATATGTTTTAAAGTTTATGTTAAAGTCTCTCGATGATATTGGCTGGAAACATGAATGCAAGTAATTAAATAAAATAAATAAAAATAAATAATTGTTTAAAAATAAATAAAGTTTGGATTTAAAAAAATAGGCCTTTGCCGATATTGTGTATTTCTGTCATTATTGGACTTCAAGTCTTTCTTGGAAAAATTCCATTGTAAATTTAATTATAATAAAAGATAAAACAAAATAATCAAGAATATGATTTAATTCTTTGAAAAACTATTATTTTCATAATGAATTGTTTTAACTTGTTGACTTATTCCAAGTTTTATTATGATTTTTCTTGACCACTGAATACATTTGCCTTATCAAAATAAATAAGTAGTAATAGCTTCCAAATAGGATAAAATTATATACAATAGCTATATTTGTAAAAAATCCGGGTCCCACGTGTCTATATAGACACGTGAAAAATGGCCTCTTCGTGTCTATATAGACACGTAGCGTGTCTAAATAGGCACGTAAAAAATTAATTAATTTAACTGATTGGTTTTAATTATATTTAAGTGCGCAATGGCCCAATTAATTTTTTTAAATGACATAAATAATCAGAAAGAAAAGTTTGATTTTCAGATATAAAGATATTTAAAATTGGTTGGGTAGTTCCTTAGATATAAAATTCCCAAGCTTGAAGTTGTCAGAATTTCCAAACTTTGAAATTAAGTAATAAAAAAACCTACCGGAGATTTTTTTTAAAATTTTTGCAGGAAAGTGGAGTTAGTCATGTACTTCAAGAAACTAGTAAGCATAGACTGCATCGAGCTTTCTATTTAATTTTAATATGCAAAAATATGCTATTTTAGTGCAAAAATATGCTATTTTAGTGCAAAAATATGCTATTTTAGTGCAAAAATA